>CAJNJA010023942.1:0-13588 GCA_905231915.1 Symbiodinium necroappetens | reverse complement strand
AAGAATAGTAGTAGTGGTGGTGGTGGTGGTGGTAGTAAGTAATGCAGGTAGCGGCAGTAGTAGTAGTAGTAGTCGTCGTCGTCGCCGCCGCCGCCGTCGCAGTCGTAGTCGCAGTGGTAGGTAATAGTAGAAGTAACTACTACTAACGGTATTTGTACTAACAGTCAGTAATTGTTGTAGTAGGTTTAGTATCAGAAGCAGTACAAGTAGAAGTAGTAGTAGTAGTAGTAGTAGTAGTAGCAGTAGCAGCAGTAGCAGTAGCAGTAGCAATAGCAGTAGCAGTAGCAGCAGCAGCAGCAGCAGTAGCAGCAGCAGCCGAATCAGAAGTAGTAGTAGCACTAGTAGTGGTAGTGGTAGTAGCAATTCAAGCACATGACACACGTCTCACAGCGAAGACTCCTCAAACGAAAGCTTGAGGCTGAGACCTGCAGTGGGACATGGCATGTGAGATGGAATTTAAAGTTCACCTGGCCTGCCCACCATGAAACTCAGCAATAGCAATAGTATTCATAGTAGTAGCAGTACTAGAAGCAGTAGTAGCACTAGTACGAGCACGAGTACGAGTACTAGTACTAGTACTAGTAGTGGTAGTAGTTGTAGTATGCGTCAGTAGTAGTAGTAGTAGTAGTAGTAGTGGTGGTAGTAGTAGCAGCAGCAGTGGTACTAGTACTAGTACTGGTAGTAGTGGCAGTATGTAGTAGTAGTAGTAGTAGTAGCAGCAGTAGCAGTAGCAGCAGTAGTAGTAGTAGTAGTAGCAGTAGTAGTAGTAGTAGTAGTAGTAGTACCAGCGGTCGCAGTAGTAGTAGTAGCAGTACTACCACTACTACTACTACTACTACGACGACGACGACGACGACCACGACGACTACGACTAGTAGGAGTTCTAGTAGTACTAGTACTAGTACCATGGTGATCGTCTTTCTGGTCGGTCGCAGTACCAGCAAGCACGCCGCAATAACAGGTGCAAATCAAGTCCTAAAACAGTACCAGTAACAGCAGTACCACGGTAACACCTTGTCGCCAACCAGTCTAAACTCAAGCGATAGCCGGCTGAAGAAATCGCACTTCTCGTGATAATCGGAGCAAGCGCAGCACGTCGCAGCTCTTTTGACAACACACGGCCCAGGCCCGACGGCGTGCTCCCTGACAGCATGCGCTCGTGTACCTGCCTAGCACGCTCTCGCAGATCTGATGCTGCACATTACTAATTGACAGCCTGAAAACTGAAAACATCTGACAACTGCGGAATGAAGCCCACACATCCTGCAGCTGGTGCGGAACATGCCTTGAGGACTACTGAAAATCCCTCGGGTATTGGATGCCAACAGTGCTGGTAGTTGCAAGTATACACCGGAGAACTGTTTGCCCACCATGACACTGATGCTCTCAATCCCTTCCGGTGTTAAGCTAAACGTACTATAGCGTGCGAGCGCTCTGCTGTGGAGACTTCGGCTCTCTCCAGTTTTGGCCCTGTGGGTGCTCGCCCGCTCCACAGGCAACAGGCTTGATCTAGGATAATCGGCAAACTAGATGGCACTTCATCTTCGCCATGAAAGAACCGCAAGGGACCGACAGTCCCAGCCTGTTTCAGCCTCTGCCACAGCTCCAAGATTGGAGTTGGATCTGCCATGAGCCAACCAAGAACCATCGGAAAGCTTGCCAATGTGAAAGGAAAGGTGCAACTCAAAGTGGTGATCTTGACGAGGACAGCTGCAGGGCACCTGTTAAATTCTGGGCCCATCACTGACCGCCAAGAAAAGCATCAAAAACAAAGTGCAGCCTGTAGCAAGTCTCTGCTTGCCAGGAAACTGCCAAAACAAAATCCAAGATCTTACGTCCAACAAACCACCGACATGGAAGGAAGCCGCTCATTCATGGAGATATGAGACATAATTACATAGCTCACGTGCGAAGAGCCCCTTGGAGACAGCCGAAGTGGCAGTCCACGAAATACGTCAAGCCACAACATACAAGAGTACCAGGAACCCTTATCCGTTTCCAAATCTCTGCCGCAAACATGACGGCTTCCTCTAGCTTGTGCCAAGATTCGTCCTGGTAGACCAAACACCATTAGGATCGTCTGTGATATCAGAATCATACTCATGCCGTAGCAAGTGTAATACACCAACCGCAAGAATCCACAAGAGCTGCGACAAATAGTGGTGGGATCAATAGTGGCAAAAGTTGCTACCTGTGCATGAGCGGCCATCATCCAAGTCGATGGAACCTCATCTGCCTGTAAACCGCAGAGATGAAAAGAAAAAGCGCACCGGAGGTCCACTCGCAGACTTGACCCATCGGAGCTGTGACATGCTAACAGCTTACTGTAGTATCAGTAGTCGTCGTCGTCGTAGTAGTCGTAGTAGTCGTAGTAGTCGTAGTAGTCATAGTAGTAGTCGTCGTAGTAGTAGTAGTAGTAGGTTATAGTAGTAGTAGTAGTAGGAGGAGGAGGAGCAGCAGCAGTAGTCGCCGTCGTCGTCGTAGTCGTCGTCGTCGACATGGTCGTCTACTACTACTACTACTACTACTACTACTATATTACTACTACTACTACTACTACTACTACTACTACTCCTACTACTACTCTCTACTACTCTCTACTGCTGCTACTACTACTGCTACTACTACTACTACTACTACTACACTACTTCTACTAAGAACTGATGCTGCTGCTGCTGCTGCTGCTACGACTACTAGTACTACTACCACCACTACCGCCACTACTACCACCCGGACCTCCATCGTAAACCACCACGAAAACCAGCCACTACCCCCCCCCCTAGTCAAGTAACCCATTGAGAGCTCCATGGGAAGCCAAATCCTTCGAACACCCCAATGGGGTGCAGAGCACAAAAAAAACAATAACATGGAAGAAGTCGCGGCGCATTCGGAACACCCATAGCAGGCAACAGGTGAACATATGCTTGAGTCTCATTGCACCAAGACTGGTTCCAGGCTTCGGAAGTGTGCTGTGCAAGGATGGCGAGCGTGCAAGACCGCCCTCACGGTGCAAAACCGTTGCTGACCGACGTCAAGTGGGTCAGCCGGCCTATCCAAAAACGATTGGCGTGACCCATGCAGCCACGTTGGAGCTGCATGGTCGGAGATGTCAAATAGCGCACGGCAGCTGCACGCTCGATACTGCACTTCTAAAAAAAATACATCTTCTGACAGCCCACGTGCACTTGAGGACAAGTCTAAGTGGCAGGTGCTCCCACTCCGCCGAAATAGTCCAATATAGCCGGACTATATGTCCTCGATTGATAAGTCTTCATGCGACTTGGTCCATACCGGTGGAACCTGTCCCGGGTTCGAATCTCAGAGACGAAACCCTGGCCAAAAAATGAATGCCCGCGCCGCCCGTCTGCAAATATGCATCTGCTCTTTATGGATGTCAAGATGCCAGCGTGCTTTCTGGCAAAACTTAATCCCTGCACCTGAAGCCTTTTCGTTCATCCTACCAACCCAAACTGTCACTTGGCATCAGAGTTGGCGGACGCGCGCAGGCGAGGGAAAGTTGCGGTCCTCTATGCAAAGCTGCCCGGGCTCGAGCTGGAGGCAAAGTTGGACACGTCTGTGCTGACATCCGCCAGGCTCTGCTCAGAGACCTCCTGATCGCCGAAGGCTCAAGCGCAACTACAAGTCACTACGATAAGCAGCGCTAGGTCCTGGTCAACTTTCAGGACCGCCTTGTTGCGGTTCTTCGGAAGTTGGCTTGGCAGCATCCTCTTCTCCAGCAATCTCGGGTTCTGCTCTATGGCCGCCAAGAACTTGTTGAGCCTCGGTGTGCCCTAAGCACTCCACAACCCCTGTCTTCTCTTCAGCATATCGACTCTGAGACTCACCAGCATCGAGCTTTGGAGCAGCTGAACCCACCCCTTGCCCTTGTCCTTCCGACTCCGATAACTCGCCGATGTTGCACAAGCTGCATGCAAGCTGCTGCTTCACATGCTTGTTGTGGGTACTTGCAAGCGGGACGATTATTCCAGAAGCATCTGCGTCACTGATGCGCATGGAATGGAAGCGTCGAACACCCTCCTGGGCCGAAGCGAGAAGGTGGAAGCCACTGCAAGGTTCGACCCAGACCGTGCCCAGTCCTTGAATGGAGCGGAATGCTGGACGAACTCTTGTCCAGTGCGGTCCTGCGGGAGTTTCCATGGCATTGAACATTAGGAAGCGCTTTGCCGCTCTGGAAAACGGACTTGCCCGGTCCGTGTATATGACGCGAGTGATGCCGGTGTGTTCCACTTCGTCGTGCATCACACTGACACTAGAAGAGCAGCCCATGATGCCTCGCGACATCTACGTAGTCTTGGCGCACACGTTTCGTATCCACTTCAAGCCATGGTCAAGTTGCAGCCCACCTGTGTCAAGTTGCGCGGGCAGCAGCAGGAAAGAGAGGGAAACGCGAATAGTAGGAAAGTTGAGCCACAATGACTCTGCACAAGAGCCGACCAATGCAATCTTGTGTGGCACGTCGAATCACACACCATCATAATCATAACCAGGACAGCTCCCAAACAACATAAATGCAAGGCTCCGTCGTCGTCGTCCTTGCAGCCGTAGACTTAGACGTAGTCGTAGACGTAGTCATCGTAGAAATGGTGGAGGAAGCAGTCATGGTGGTGGTGGTGGTGCTGCTGCTGCTGCTGCTGCTGCTGGTGGTGGTGGTGGTGGTGGTGGTGGTGGTGGTGGTGGTGACGACTAGTGACGACTAGCAGCAGCAGAGACAGCAGTAGCAGTAGCTGTAGTAGTAGTTTGCCGTAGTAGAAGTCGTAGTCATCGTCGTGGTCGTCAATAAGAGGTTGTCAAAAAGAACCGAAAGCCAACGACATGAGAAAGACATGAGAAATTGAGGGCTCGGGTGCTTAAACTACTACTACTACTACTCCTCCTCCTCCTCCTCCTCCTCCTCCTCTAGCAGCACTACTGCCACTACGACTACGACTACTACTGCGACTAATGTGGTAAGTGTGATGATTGTCGTCGTCCTCATCATTGTCGTATTGGCAACGAAGCTAGCACCTAGAAGATCGAGGCAATGCTGGCAATGCAGTTGCACTTTCCATTCTGGGCATGTGCAGGGGCGGCAAGGGATTGTCCATCGAAAAATTTCTTCTCACAACACCCACTGCCAATGGCCCAAAAGCCTGGCCCTTGACAGCATGAGCTCGGATGTGATGCCCCAACGTGCTCTCGCAGTTCTGGCGCTGCACTTGACTGTGGTTTTTGTTCACAGCGTGGACAGCCGTCGGTGCATCAAGTCAAGTCAAGTCAAAACTAAATGCCCGAAGGCTGCCCCTTCAGGGCTCAGGAAATCGACTACACGGCTATGGTTTCCAGGGCATATGACAATCTTCACCATACCTGACAACTGCAGCATAGCGTCAACTAGAAGTTCGCAATCATTGCAGCTGATGCGGAATTAATTTGTCTTGCAGACTATTAACAATCGCTTGAGGAATGGATGCCAAAATGCGGCAGTAGATTCTGCAAGTGCGCAGCAAAGAAACCAGAGTGCCCAAGTAGCCAAGTCATGATTGCACTCTGCATGACACTGAAATTGTTTGTGGCCCATGGAACGTACTAAACCTTGCTGCACAAGCCACTTAGGTGTCCTAGCCGCCAGGCCAATTCATAAGTGCTCTTGCTGTGGAATGTGGTGGAGACTGCCAACTTTCGAGCACTTGCTCTTTCCGATTGCTGCACTGTTTGGCTCGCCCGCTCCACAAGTAGTTGCGTGATTCAGTATGATCGGCGTCATCTTCGCCACCATAAAACCATCAACTTGGGCTCTGCCACCGCGCTAAAACTGAAGTCGGGTCTCATGGGTCTCATGTGAGCCCGCCCGCTGAAACTTAAAAGTTAAGGCTAAGGGTTCAAGAAAAGTTGGAAAGCTTGCGGCAAGTCCGTGCTTGCCAATGTGACAGGACAAAGCAATTCAAAGCAAAGTGGGGATCTTGACGTTGGCTGCGGGATGCATCTTGTCTATGGCCCAGCAGTCAAGCATCAGAATGGGAGCGCAACTTGTGCAGTGTCGAGAAATCGCTGGCACAAGATGCGGCGTCCAAAAACCACCAACCTGGAAGGCCTCCGCTCATTCAGTGAAATATACATAAACATACATGTGCAAAGACTGCCTTGTTTATAGCAAGCCATAAGATACAAGGGTCCCAGGGACCCATGTACGTTCGCCAAGCTCTTGCCTCATAAACTACCACCACAATTCGTTTCGGCAGAACCCTGACGCGGAGTATGATTGCTGTAAGACCATGAAAATCTTCTTGTTGCATCAGCATCAACACATCTTAGCCGACGAACCTTCGGGGGATCGCACATACGTAAGCCATCACGTCTGGGCCCTCACAAACTGTCCTTTTGGTAAAGATCACTTGTAGATTGTTGTAACAGTTGCGGCTGTTGCATGAGCGGACACCGCCCTGGGTGGAATCTCATCTGCAGGCTCGTCCCATCAGAGCTTTCACGCACTAACTGGATGACCTGGATGCTCCTTCTGACAGCCAAAGCCTGATCTTAGGAAGCCTCACCTGCGAGTTTACGCCTATGCCTGCGCCCGCTCCTGCACCTGCTCGTGATGCTGTTATGTGCTACGCCTACTACTCCTCTTACTCCTAGGTGTACTCCTCCTCTAAGCGTACTACGACTGCTGCTGCTACTACTACTACTACTACTACTACTACTGCTACTACTGCTACTACTACTACTACTACTTCTTCTTCTTCTATTACTACTACTACTACCACCAGGTACCACTATCACTACGACTGCGACTACAACTACGACTGCTACGCCGACGACGACGACTACCACGTGCCTTACTTCTGTTACAAGACAACAACAACTCGTCGTGCTGTTGCTGCTAGAGATACACCGTACGTAACCACCACGGCAACGACTACTGCAGGAGAGCTCTGAGGGCAGTCAAATACTTCGAACACCCCGAGGGTGATGTACGGCAAAGAAAACTTTGCAAGACATTATACTGACATATACTGACTATAGGCTGGAAGAAGTCTCGAGGCATCAACTCAAATCCCGCAACATAATTCAATGCCGAACTGCAAATCGTGCGAAGATTGCTCAATGCAAGGATGGAGCATTGAGATCGCAAGGCCGAACCGAAAGAGCCACAGCTCGGCCGCAACTGAGAAAGGACTGGCTTGACCCTTGCAGACACGTTGGGGCTGCGCGGTCAAAGATCTGTGGCGCACAAAGACTGTTAGCTCGATATCTGCTGATTCATGTGTAACAACATCTTCTGACAGCACGATCAGCAAGCGCACATAGATCAAGTGGCAGGTGCTCCCACTCTGCCACAACAGTCCGAAACAGCGGGGCGATATGCTGTTTCCATGCCACACCGATGACTTGGACCATGGCTCGAGTTTCCGCATCCGAAGCGGCGGCAAGGAGCATGAACACTCGCGCCTCCCGTCTGCAAAAATGCATCTGCGCTGCATGGATGCAACATGATGCAAGGATGCCTCCTCTATGCAAAGCTGCCAGGGCTCGAGGCAAAGTTGGACACATCTGTGCTGACATCCGCCAGGCTCTGCTCAGAGACCTCCTGATCGCCGAAGGCTCAAGCGCAACTACAAGTCACTACGACAAGCAGCGCTAGGTCCTGGTCAACTTTCAGGACCGCCTTGTTGCGGTTCTTCGGAAGTTGGCTGGGCAGCATGCTCTTCTCCAGCAATCTCGGGTTCTGCTCTATGGCCGCCAAGAACTTGTTGAGCCTTGGTGTGCCCTAAGCACTCCACAACCCATGTCTTCTCTTCAGCATGTCGACTTTGAGACTGACCAGCCTGCCTGTCGCTCTGTGCGAACTTTGGGGCAACTGAACCCACCCCTTGCCCTTGTGCTTCCGACTGGAACAAGTCGCCGATGTTGCACAAGCTGCATGCAAGCTGCTGCTTCACATGCTTGTTGTGGGTACTTGCAAGCGGGACGACTATTCCAGAAGCATCTTCGTCGCTGATGCGCATGGAATTGAAGCGTCGAACGCCCTCCTGGGTCAACGTGGGAAGGTGGAAGCCACCTGAAGGTTCGACCCAGACCGTGCCCAGTCCTTGAATGGAGCGGAATGCTGGACGAACTCTTGTCCAGTGCGGTCCTGCGTGTGTTTCCATGCCATTGGACTAGTGTAGCTACTGTGAATGGCCTTAGGAAGATCTGGAAAATGGACTTGTCCGGTCCGTGTATATGACGCGAGTGACGCGGGTGTCTTCCGCTTCGTCGTGCATCACACTGACACTAGAAGAGCAGCCCATGATGCCTCGCGACATCTACATAGTCTTGGCACACACGGTTTCGTATCCACTTCAAGTCATGGTCAAGCTCCAGCCCACCTGTGTCAAATTGCGCCGGCACGAGCAGGAAAGAGAGGGAAGGAATTAAAAGTTGAGCCACGAATGACTCGGCTGAAGAGCCAACCATACGCATTCTTGTGCGGCATGTCGAATCACAAGCAAGCATAATCATAACCAGGACAGCTCTCAAACATCCTGCATGCGAAAAGAAGCATACGACGTCATTTTCGCAAGGACCATGCCACGAAAAAAACGCCTTTTATCTTTGATCGAATGTTCATGGATTCCAAAGACGGCGTTCTCCACAAGATGCTTCGAGATGGAATGTCATCACGCTGCGGGATTCAACAGCCCAGAGAGACGAATCTCGTGCAGTCACCCTCATGAACCTGAGTTCTCATGAGATTGAATGGATTTGCCGTACACATAGTGAGATGTAGCCAGTGGCCTCGCCAAAGACCCAAAGCTGATCGTACTGGTAGAGCTTCGCCAATCCGATGCAGCAGGCGATTGGCAAGCCTTCGGAACACGAGAGGCCTTGACTCGTATGTGGACGCCTTGATCGTTGCCAAAGGCATACGCAACAGGACGATCTTGCATAGGACAAATCTCACGGAGGGCTACCTCTCAAAAACGTGCAGATCCCGAGGAGGTTCGGTCCTTGAACAACCGTTTACGGTCAGTATGTACACAAGAAAAGAGCGCCAGGTGCATTGACTGGCGAAACCCACTACTAGAGAAAGATGAGTGTTACGAGTAAGATCAATCGCTTCAAGATAGAGATCAAGGCTATCGCATCTGCAAGCCTTCACGCAAGGATCTCGCGATCTGACAGATGGATGCCACATAGTGTACAGAAGCATTGACAGCAGCGTGATTGTTCGGCACGAGGTGAGGATCGAAAATCCACCGCAGCAGCTCAGCATCACCGAACTGAGGCACTCGTCGCAAGCTTAAGCGCTCCACCCAAGTGTGGCACTGAGTATCAAACAGCGGACACTCGCGAATGGCATGCAGCAGAGTACAAGTGGGAGCACCACAAAGGCAGACGGAAGCATCCCTTTGAACGTGCCGGGCAATTCTGCCATCCTGAAAGGGGTGATGGCCACAACGTGCTAACGTCCACTCCCGAAGCAGAGGCGACGGGAGTCGTGAGAAATGAATGTTGTTGCCACTGTGCAAAAGCGGCTGATAGACGGCATATTCCGCAAGGGACGGCAATGCCATCAATTCCCCACGATACTGTGCATGAGCACGTTGCAGCAACACCGGTCGCACAGCATGCCGACTCCAGTGCGCAACCTGCCTTGCACCCGCGCCAGGCAACAGGCCGCAAGAACGAGGAAGCGGAATGCCAGAATCCCGCATCGTTTGCGAAACACTATGTGTCCAAGAACCCGGTTGCTGCAAAGCAAAGTTGAAGACACGCGCTGCTAAGCTGCGACGAGCACCAAGAGCATCAGCAGTAGCCCGCATCAACGGCTGTCCGTTCATCGAGGCAGCGAAGCGGTCCCTCGCTGCCTCCACCACCACCATGGTGTTCAGAGTTGCAAGCAAGAGTCGAGATGCTTGAGAAGCAGATTGGAGAGGCAAATAGCAACATCAAGGCCATTCAAACAGAGCCGACCGACATCAGGCAGCAACTGAACTGCGGATTCCGTGACGATTCAGGAACCCAAGCAGTCGCAAAGGGTTTCAAAGGGGAAGGGCCTGTAACCATTGCTTCGGAAGCATTCCACCAAAATCGCCAAAATCTTGATCTCGATCACGTGCATTGCGTATGCATGCAAGAAAGAAGAATACCCGAGCGCAAGCATGCGGTTCTCACAACTGTTCTCACACGCACGTTTGATGCGTGTGGATGGGAATTGATCTTAGGCCCTCAGCCTCTTGCTCAGCGGATTTCTGGTACGTTTCCAAGGGTTCTTTGAGTCCATCCGTGATAATTGTCAAGTGTTGTATTTTCCATTTCAGCAGACAAGTGTTTTCTTATCAACATCTATTCGCGTACTGACAACTTGGCTGTGCGTGAACGAAATGACATGAAATGACATTATGGATGCAATTTCTCGCATGCTGCATCGTTAGGACAAGTACCTGTTATGTGATGCCAGTCCCCCCAATACGATCGCAGCTATAGTATCAGCATTCACCACCGACGAGTGGCTCGATGTTCACGCGGATCAGCAATCATTGATAGGTGAACAAATAGAGTCTCATTTTTTTCAGAGTTTACGTTTGCGAAGTCGAACACGATTGAATCCGATGAAAGAAGCAAATCGCAGATTGATTATGCCATCTGGGACAAGCATTTGGTCCCGTTCTTCGAAGTCCGGAGTGCTGCGGCAGTCAAGTCTACCGAATCATTCGCCGTGCTTCGTTGAACTTGGTCAAGCAAACACCGTCGGCCAAAGCAGGACGGCCCGAACGAGCAACAACCACGACACTCGAAACTATGACTGACTCTAAGAACGATCGTGTGACGGTCGAGTGACGATTGTTGTGACATCCTTGGAAAAATTTTGGGGATACCACGGAGCCACCTGAATACGTGGCGCTTGGAACCTCCACCGCACTACTTGAGTTTGTGCTTCCACTCTTCTACAGCATCTTGCTGAGATCTTCCTTCCGGATCATCAACAAAAAAAGTTGTGACGGCGCAACCGCCAACGTGTCGGGGTTAGATGGGCAAGGAAATCGCAATTCCGAATCGCAGAGCGACGCGCGTTGCATTACGAACAGTAGCATGTAGTTCAGAGAACCAACTTTGGGGCACAGAGGGCGTCCAACGAACTGCATTTTTTAAAATCTCGTGCAGTTGTTTGGGAGGAGGCATGACTGAGGCCGCAAACTTAGATTGTTTGCGTAGGTTTAACCAGAGCAGCATGAGTCCTGAAACAACCGTCTTGCGGTCAGTATCTACAAAGTGAAACAAACGATATATACAGAACCCAGAAGAGCGGTTTGTCGTAGGAGCGAGGTAGCTGCGGCACTTTCTCGCAGGCGGAAAAGTCTTGGGGGAAAAAAGAAGGCAATTTACCCTTTGTTGCGGGCAACGCTTGGCTAGACACCTCATGTGAGCAGCCGTCAAAACTTCCGTAATTGTAGTTAAGAGTAGGGTGACCGTGGGAGGTCGGATTTTACCAATATCCTTGGAAAGCGATTGGACCCCCCAAAAGCGATACCATTAGCAAAGATCATTTGTTGTGAAAAGGCCAGTGCTGCCGCGGCATGTATGCCTTAATTTCCGTATGATATGTGGCTAGGCAATCGATACCCTAATCGATGCCCAATCGATACCCTTATCGATACCTACTAGTGCGTTTCGTGACCCACTGCCCATTCTGATGGAAAAAGGGCAGTACAGGGCAGGCAAAGAGCAGTAAAGGACTGAAAAGGGCAGTAAAAGGGCAGGAAAGGGCAGGAAAGGGCAGTAAACGGCAGTAAAGAGCAAGAAATGGCAGCAAAGGGCGGTAAAGGGCAGGGCAAGCTACGAGAAGGATCAGTGAGTCTGATGGTCTTCTTACTTTCACAAGAGCAAAGCGATACCTCACAGAAACATTGAACGAAATCTTTGTAAAGCGATAGGACAAAAAAATCATCCATGGTCTGGCCATGAAAGAAGTTTTGACGAATGCTCATGTAAACACCTAGCAACCTAGTAGCAGTATCACCCGCAACACTCCAAAAGCCCTGAACATCACATGCTTCGGCTGCTTGGCTCAAACGTGGGCAAGCGCTACAACGTATAGGATGCAAAAGAACCTCTCTGTCGTTCCAGTGTGGCTCAGTTGTGGGACAATAAGGAAAGTGCCATTTCGGAAGTGGTCGGACGACATGAATGCTATTTGACACGGGTTCCTCTCCTGCCTTAATTAGCCACACGCACCACTAAGCAAAACAGCCGACCCGTGTCGCTCGGGCATTGGCTGTCAAAGGGCTCATGTTGAGTCAGGCCTGCTGTGCGGCAGTCGCAATGTCATTGCTACACTTAGCCTTCATTGGTTTTATCAGCCATCTAACGAATTCGTTAAGCCGGGCGCACCACTAAGCAAAACAGCCGCTTCAGCGTTTGGCGGCTGAAAGGGCGTTGTAGGCTTTCGCTATTGTTAAAAAAAAAGTTCTGAAACGAGCTTATGGGGCTTGTTCGTGTCAGTGACTTTGTGCAACTCTTCAAAGGTCTTCAACGATGGGGATCGGAGGGCTTCCTAATGGTATTCCTCAAGCTCCTCGAACGATCATGCCCCGAAGCATGTTTCACATCGCTACGGCCCCAAAAATGCCCCAAAAATTAGTAGTTTATGCGAGGATTCGTACATTTAGTTAATTAGATTCTTCTGTTGGTTCTACTTGGGTGTAACCCTGGCTGTCTTTGAAGTGCTTATAAATGTCACTGGGCTTGGAGTTTGGGGTTTAAGGCTTAGGGGTGTGGGGTTTAGGGTTTACGGCTGGAAGCTGTCAAAGGCATGAATCATAGCAGACCTCCTGCAGGGATGAAACAGTATAAAGCACGCCGCCGCATAAAACCAAAACCCCAAATCGTCCAATCCTCCAACCCTTAACCCTGAAACTCCAAACCCTACACCCTAAACATCCCCACATTCCAACCAAGCAAACCAGTGCGGACAAAAACAAACGAAACATCCCCAAAACCCTAAACTTACGACCTCGACTAAGATCTCATGTTTGGCCTTTTCCTTGAAGGGTTTTTTCGCGGGTTCAAGCTTCCGTCCGGGAAGCCGAAGGGGGTTTACGGTTTCAGGGCTAAGGGTTGAGGGCTTGGGGCCTGGGGGTTAGAGTGGCATTTGCTGCGAGGATTAGAACAGTTAGTTAATTATATTTTTCTCAGCCCTGGTTGTCTTTGAAGCATTTATAAATGTCGCTACTTCTCTGGGCTTGGAGTTCAGGGTTTCACATTAAATATATATATATATATGCATACATGTATGCATACCTTTATATATATATATCTGTGTGTGTGTTTATGTATTCAGTATTCAGATACATGTACATACATATGCAGGTGCGTATATCATTTTTGCTTACCCACACATAACATATGCAAATGTTTACCTGTTTTGCATAACCTTCCACAACATCTTCCCTGTGCCATGGACGCCTCGCACACGTAGTGAAGACGGACATCCTTTCCGGTGCTTTGATTTGGCAAGGTTTCAACCTTAGTTGGCCCCAAGGCCAGAACACTTCCTCGTCCTGAAATCCTTAACATTCTTTTTTTTCCTGCAAAAGCGGGCCGC
>CAJNJA010023931.1:18275-33096 GCA_905231915.1 Symbiodinium necroappetens | reverse complement strand
TCGTCGTCGTAGTAGCAGTAGTAGTTGTTGTGGTGGTGGTGGTGGTGGTAGTGGTAGTGGTAGTGGTAGTGGTAGTGATGGTGGTAGTAGTAGTAGTAGTAGCAGCAGTAGTCGTAGTAGTAGTCTTAGTCGTAGTCTTAGTGGTAGTGGTAGTGGCAGTGGTAGTAGTAGTCGTTGTTGTTGTTGTTGCAGCTGTAACAGTTGTAGTAGTAGCAATAATTGTAGCAGTAGCAGTTGCAGTAGTAGTAGTAGTTGTAGTAGTAGGAGGAGGAGGAGGAGGAGGAGCAGGAGCAGGAGCAGGAGCAGGAGGAGGAGGAGAGGAGGAGGAGTAGCAGTAGTAGTACTAGCAGTATTAGTCATACTAGTAGCACTAGGAGTAGTAGTTGTCGTCGTCGTCGTAGTGCTACGCAAGAGCCAGTGCTAGTGGTAGTGGTAGCAGCGGTAGCTTAGTAGCGCTAATAGCAGTTGCTGTTCTTGCTCTTGCTCTTCTCTGACTCTTGCTGTTGCTGCTGTTGTGGCTGTGTTGCGAATGCTGCGGCAGCACGGTCAGCAGCACGGCGCACTCGACACAACAGCAGCTTCAGCGGCAAGAAATACGCCGTTTGTAATGACCGATGGCACCAGCACTGTCTCTTCCAAGCCAGCATGCGCCGAAAATTCTACTGCGCCGTCACTACGCATACCCAGACACAACATGACTTAACCAGTCTGGTCATGGCGACTGCAGCAACAGCTGCTCAGAAGGTAGGGAAGAAGTACTGAGGCCTGCGAACATCATCTCCTCTTGCCAATCAAACCCGCAAGCCACAGTTCGAGGCTCCAAGAATCTAACTCGATGGGCACAGCTATCCTGCAACCCCAAGACCTAAGCTAAGCAGACTTTGCGAAAACCTAGAGTCCTGGAGAATCTTTGAGACCTAGAGGACCTTTATAAAGCTGAGAAGCAGCAGAACCCATCAAGTCGGCGACGAAAACGTCGGAGAGCCCTCTGAGGCAGTCCCTCATCACGATGGTACCACCTCCTACCAGCCTGAGCGTCGCCTGACTCGGGATGGCTGGGGTCTGGTGGAAGACATGCCTCTTGCTGTTTCGGTTTCAGGCTTGAGCAGATTTGGGCAGAGGGTCAATGGTTGGATGTTTGGCGATTTCGCGGATCGGGGGTTTGCGGTTTGTGGTTTCGCTTGTATCAGCAGCCGGTGCACGGACTTCAAGAAGTTTTCCAGACTGCTCAAGGATGCTCAAGGTTTCCAGGCTTTGATAGGTCAACTTTCTCGGCACCTCTCCGGACCACCATGGCAGATTTCGCTCATCATCATGATGGCCGAGTACTCCACGCAGGGCATTCCCACGACATGGAGGGCGTGGACATCTCAGAAGGTGACCCCGGCTTTGCCATGCTTCTCACCCTGCTCGCCGGCTTGGCTACGACGATCGGCGCATCAATTGCTTTCTGTGCCAACACAGAGGACAACCGCGTGTTTGCGATTTGCCTGAGCTTGTCGGCTGGGGTGATGGCATATGTGTCCTTCTCCGAGATTCTGGATATGACGAAGCAGAGCTTCAAGGAGGCCAACCTCACGGACAGGAGTGCCCTCACACTCGGGACACTGACGGTCTTCTCTGGGATACTCCTCACTTGCTTACTAGATTCGTTTAGTCACTGGCTATGCAGCAAGAGGCAACCTGGCGAAATTGTTATAAGTGACGCCCCCGTGCCGCAAGCAGATTCCGAAAAGCCTTTGCCCGATGCCAAGTCCGAGCGGTTGAACATGTTACAGATGGCTGCATTCTCAGGGATTGCTGTCGCCTTGCACAACTTTCCCGAAGGCATCGCAACCTTCGTTTCGACCATGGGCGATCCCAGCTTCGGACCAGCCATGGCTTTCGCCATTGCCATGCACAACATCCCCGAAGGCCTGGTTGTGGCAGCACCCATCAAAAAGGCCACCGGCTCGAAGTGCAAGGCTTTTTTTTGGGCCTTCGTT
This sequence comes from Symbiodinium necroappetens, assembly GCA_905231915.1. NCBI lineage: Eukaryota > Dinophyceae > Suessiales > Symbiodiniaceae > Symbiodinium > Symbiodinium necroappetens. The sequence goes on along the minus strand of CAJNJA010023931.1, from coordinate 31,111 downwards.
TCCGGCCTCTCCGAACCACTAGGTGGGCTTCTGGGATGGCTGGTCCTCAAGGACATACTCGGGCCCAGAACCTATGGCATTTTTTATGGTCTTACGGCCGGGATCATGATCCACGTCACCTTCAAGAAACTGCTGCCGACTGCCCTGAAGTATGACCCGGACAATCGCTACACGTCCTACTCCTTCTTTATCGGAATGGCCGTTATGGCGATCTCCCTGATAGCGTTCAGCTGGGCTTAATTCTTGCAAGACTTGTAAACTACCAAACTCTACAACCCAAGTTAGGTTCGTTGTAGGTTTGGTGTAACTCTGTGGGGCCCCTGTTTCTGGTTCCACGGATGGCAGACTGCCACATTATCGGAAGACTTGTAATACGGGAAGTTGATTTGGCCTTGCTCCCAACTCGCGTTTCTGGTTCCACGGAGAGCAGAGTGCCACATCACCCGCAAACTTGTAAGTTTACTTGGCCCTGTGGCATTCTCCGAGCTCAAGGAAGCGTGGGGAGATGCGGGTGTCTGGATGACATGTTGGAGTTTTTCTCTCGGTGCCCAGCAGAGAGGGCAAGCTGCACGGTCCACAGAGATCGAGCAACAAAAGGTGTCAGTGCGCAGTGGTACTTGAAGCCAAGCATGTGCCAGTATTTTCGGCCCGGAAACCGGCCGAAAGCAACAGAGAGTTAGATGCTCAGGTGGCGCCCGGGTCTTTGCTGGCCGCTGGCACTCCGCCATGCCTCCTGGCTGTGAGACAAAAACAGGGCTTTGTCACCTTCACTGGACTTACTGTAGCACCTGGACTTCAGTGACTGCTACTTGGAAGGAGCTTGGAGCAATTCATTGAGAGTCTCAGCACGTGGATCGGCACTCTTTGCCATCTTGTTCTTGCAGCCAAGTAGGGTCATCTCACACTTCGCTCAAGAAGCTGCCAACCTGTTTGATTACCACGCATATTCTTCACAACATGTGCCGAATCTCCGGGGTGCAAAGCCACAGCCCATCATGCCCGAGACTTCCACAAACTAAGCCCAATCAGCCCTCCGATCTATTAATCTAGCTATCCATGTATACATCTGTCCATACACATAGCTGTGTGTGCATCCGTCGTTATGTCGTTGACTTTAAATTCCTCATTTCTTTATTTATTTCATTCTACTATGTATCTATCTATCGTAGTATGCATCCATCTGTCTATATTTGTATGTATATGTATATATGTGTGTCTGCATTTACCTACCTATCTATCTACCTGTCTGTCTATTTATCTAACTATTTGTCTATCTATCTACCTGTCTATGTCTCTCTATCTATCTATCATTCTATCTCCCTCTCTCTCCATCGATCGATCGATGTATCCATCTATCTATCCATCCATAGCAGAACTCAAACGAGGGTCACATCTTTCTGTGACCCCATTACCTCGCCTGCCCTGCCGAGTGCGAGTGCTAAAAATCTATCCATCCATCTTTCTATCTATCGTTCCATCTATCCAATTTCTGTCTATCTATCTATCCATCTACCCATCTGTCTGTCTATTCCATCTATTCCATCTGTCCATCTATCTATCTATCTATCTCTCTCTCTCTCTCTCTCTATCTATCTATCCATCTATCCACCTATCGGTCTATTCCATCTATCTATCTCTCTCTCTCTCTATCTATCTGTCCATCCATCTATCTATCTCTCTATCTATCTATCGATGTATCTATCTATCTATATTTATCTATTTATTGATGTGTATCAATGTGTCTGCGTATGTATGTAGGTGTGTATGTATGTATGTATGTATGTATGCATGCATGCATGTACCTACCCAGCTAAACTTGTCATGTTCAGTCATTTTCGGCTTTCATTATATCAAAACATTCTACTATGTAGAATCCAATCTCTTCAGGATTACTCGGGACCATCGCCTGTACGTTTGGGGTCACCCCAGCAATCGGAAGCTGGGCCATGCTGGCTTCAACCACGATGGCACCGAGGTTCGATCCCTTGCCAACTGGACTAGATGTCATGAACTGCCACTGCTACTGCTATTGCTGTTATTAAGAGCTATTGCTACTACCGTTTGTCCTTTGGGCCGCTAGCTCAAGGGCTTTTATGCACGCAGAGGGGTATGTCCGGTACTGCAAGTGGAATTTGGAAACCGTGGGTGTGGGAGAGTAGGTTGGAAGGTTTCAGGGTCCAGGCGCTTCGGTTTGGAGTCTGAGTAGACAGGGCATCCACAAGCTTGAAGCATCTTGAAGCATGTTGGGGATCTCTGCCATTTTGGGGTCACTTGTTCCTGAAACTGTATTATTTTCGGCCTGGCTTCATTCACGGACCAGGCCGGCGAAAATCCGGCAGTTGGCGGCGGCAGGGCTTCGCAGAAGAACAAGGCGCATGTCGGGACAAGCCGCATCAAAGTGGGTGTGGCACATCTCCTATATTGATGTCGTCACTGTGTGACTGATGATAGGCATCGTTTGCGGTTTGGCGCAGTCCGTGCGAAGTCTTCACATCAGGAAGCTGACTCTTGTCGCCAAAGAAATCTAAAGACGGGCATCTCTCACAGCCCAAGGGCTCGTCCTTCAATTCTGTCTGTCCGGGCATGGTGAATTAAGTTTCCCTCGCGAGCTTCTGAACAGCAGCACCACAAGGTGTATGTAAAATTCAACACTTGTTGAGTATTTCAGGTAGGCTGGTCCATTGCCTTTCTCTCCAGTCCAAGTCGCCATGTGTGTTTTAGGCCTTTTTTTTGTTTGTCCTTGGTTACGTCTGTATTGCTTGTTTGAGAAGACCGGGCACAACACCTGTTATACCATTGCGTTTCATGTCTGCCGGCTACTAAAGCATACGATAGCTATTTCCGCCCAATTAAGCCCAACGACCTCATACTGCATGATGTGTAAAGCTAAGGCCATACAATTTACAAAGCCTTTCTCGCCTAAGGCGATCGGTATATAGGTATCTGTATACGCACACATTTTCATGTATTATCCGATATGTATACATACATACATACATACATACATACATACATACATACATATATATATACATACATACATACATACATACATACATACACACATAGAAAAATATATATGTATGAATTGCACATTTACCTTTATAGGTAGACGGACGGCAACCGACACCGAAAGACAAGCTGCCGACCTGCAGGCACGACCTCCTGGCGTTGCTGTGAGAAGTGCTTTGCGGGATGCCGTGCGCAGGAAGCTCAGGGAACCGGGCTCTTGATTGGTTTGCACTCATACCCAGAGAGCCCAATACCCCTTAAATAAGGAATATACCCTAAACCATATAATATTAAGGCCCCTCTATAATTTAAGGTATATTCCGTAATCAAAGGGTATTGGGCTCTCTGGGTCATAGCCTTTTGCACAACCTGAGGTCGACCACGCTTGGTTTTCGCAATGCTGCACCGGCGGGTCAGGACGGCAGGGGAAGGCTTCAGGAACTTTGGACGTCACTGCTCTTCATTCCTACGTTGCCTTGTGCCGGAAGGAGCGTGGGCCTGGGTGACGAGTGCACCGTCATCGTCTCCGGCGATGGAGGCCGCGAGCACGAGGCCGCGCAGCATTTTCACAACGAGCCTTGATGATTCCCAGCTGAGTTTGACCCCTGGAAGTACACCCAGTTGCTTGTGTCGCGAGCCACCGGGGGTTGCGTTGTTACAAGGGGCTATAAAAGTAAGAATCATTAAGGGGGCATTCTGGTAAGAGTGGCCGACCCTGAACCTCCCCGACGTCGCAAGTCCGCCTCGCTACAGGAGGATCCGCTGATGCCAGCCACTCGACAAGCACGCCGATGGGTTTAGGGTTCGGGGTCTGGGAATGTTTAGGGTAGTAAAAACTAAAATACACAATCAGCAGGATTGCTTTCAAGTACTACTTGTTACATATTTTTACTACGATGTACACCAAAGTCCCCTAGTTTAATTATTAAGACGCCCCTACATTAGCCATACTCCTTGGTGAAGCTTGAGGCGCTTTTGGATTATACTGAAGATTGAAGAGTAGCTGGAAGTAACCAGGGTTTGCAAGTTACCAACTCTAGCTGTTTGTGGCCACTTATCTTCTTTAAAATCTCCCAGTAATGCTACAACATACTACACCCTACAACCCTGAATCCTTGAGGCCTTGAGGGCCTAAACCCTAAACCCTATGCCTATAACCCTAAATCCTTTAAGGATGTCACAGTAGCAAGCTCAGACCTTCGAACGCCATGCCAGCCTTGTGCGAGTGTGTGAGTCGAAATCCTTAAAGCCTTGGGGCGCCCTTTCAGAGCGACCTGGAGTCTCCGAATCTCAGGGCTTCGCCTCCGTGGCTACATCCGACATGTCCAAGGCCTCCGGGACTCTTGGCTGGGAATCTCCTTTTTGTGATAACACTCTAACTGATTCATTATGCACTTTCTTTTTGCTAGTTTTGCTGGTACTAAGTAGTAGTAGTAGTAGTAGTAGTAGTAGTAGTAGTAGTACCTCTCAGGATGGAGTTTCCCCGCGACTTGCCCGACCTCGAGGCGCGAGGGGCAGAAGTTCCGACAGGTTCGGGGCTTGCAGCAGAGAGCAGAGAGCACTCCCAACGAACTCACGAATGTGCTTCAGCTGCACGGAACAACTGAGACTGCTATACTGCAGAGAATACTCCTAGCACAAGATGCTTGGATGTTTCCGCATGTCGAGCTGTGTAGTAGCTCCTGAAGCTGTACTCACATGTAAGTCTCAGGTAGTCAGCCTACTGGTCTTCCGATGTCAAAAGTACAGCAGGTAGAGGCAGTAGCGCGAGTCGACTTGCTCTGACAAGCTAAGACGCAAGCCAGACTCTAGGCCCTCTAGGCTTGAGATCCTTCCCTTCTTGCTGCTACGATTGTTTCACCAGCTTCGTAAGGCAGCATGATACCAGGCCCCGAGGATCCCAGAGGTCTGTTAATTTTCAGTGCTCGTTCTCGGAGGACTCAGCTGTATTCAGCTGTTGCTGTTAGGCATTGGAAACTCCCGCGGAGAACAGCCGCGAGGAAGAGGAAGAGGGCGTGCCTCGGACTAGAATTGCTTGTGGGCGTGGCGGATAGAGCAGGCCTGAAGTTGCGTGGAGAAATCCGAGTCCAGATCCTGAGTTCCGGTAGTTTCCATAAGTCCAGCAGCCCAAGCCAAGCTTCTCCGGTGCCCAGCCAGGTCTGCACGCAAAAAGAGCAAGAAGCACCAGTTCCTCACGAAACTGTGCAGCAATATGTTCCTGAGCAAGGTTTCGCAGACATGCATTTTGTGCTATGCCCGTTGCTTTACAAGTTCTTCAACGATGTCACGTGACATCAGAGTGAGTCTGGGCGGCAGTTCAACCCATCAGATATTCAGGAGACGCGCTACTCCTTGTGAGCATCCCGCACGGTGCCTTTCTTACCTGGCTGGCACGTGCGAGAGAGGCCGTGGCTGCGCTGGATTGCGTTGGAGCAGAGTTTCCATGTTCGTGACAGCTCGTGGGAGAGCAGACAGTCCGTGAGCATGTGCTTCAGATGCGCTCGACTGAGGTAGAAATCTGCAGAAACGGGGGATCTTCTAAACCTCACGATACTTAAGTCAGCAGTGATCCCTATAGTCTCTTGACTCTGAAGCTCTTAGATTGACCTGAGCCCCAAGGGCCCAAAACCCTGGCTTAGCCAGATACTTCCAAGTCTATAGATCGGACCCTGGGTCTACCCATAGGCCCCTGAATAGTTCCTTTTTATGGTTTATATCTAGAATCCTCTAAGGTAATCCCCAAAAGAAACTACTTAGGGGCCTATGGGTAGCTGCTTTCCAGGAGCATGAACGGGTCCAGGACTCCAATGTCGCGGGCAGCCCAAGGTTTGATGCTCTCACTGCTAGTCCCAAAGCGGAAATCTCGAGGCATGAGGTGTCTTTGTCTTGTCATGTACTACCTCTAGCCCGTAAACGCCAAGGTCAAACACAGAATCAGGTGTCATTTTTGCCCTGCTGCTTCAGCATGCTTCTCTTTCACCCCGGAGTTGGGCTCCATCTGCGTGCCAATCCAAAGCGAGCTCCGCAAAAAGTGGTGCATTGCCAATATTGGCTGTCAGACTTTTTTTGAGCTGAAGTATATCGAAGGACCAGGACCAGGCATACTGCGGTACGGAATACATCCTAGCCGCATGCCATCGCATCCTAGCGGCCTGCTCGAAATCCACGATTTAATGCATAGTTTAGTGGTCTGCATAGCTAGTAGTAAGAACCTCCTGTAGGCCGAACATAATCATGCTTGAACATGCCCATATGAGGCCCCTGTACCAGGGTTTAGAGGCTCGCAGGGCTTTTTCGGAAAGTATCTTTCACACTCCTTACTGTGTACGGATATGGTGCTCCCCCGATGTGGGGGGATGTCCCGATGACTCTGAGGTGTGATACGTTTCATTCCAGTTTAGAGCTCAGAGAATGAATGCCCTCAAAAGCCAGTGTGAAATCCGGCTTGTGCACAAACACTGTGAAACGTCGAACTGCGCCTTTGTTTTTGCCACAAAGTGGTATTGTGATGGTGCTTGCTACTGGCAGCGTTTCGTTCCCATTCCCTTGTCAGAAATTCGCATGTATATACGAAGGTGTACATATAAACTCTTTATAGGTAGGTATACCAAATAACAGGTATATAACTGAATTATACATACAGACATACATATACACACATGCGTACGTACATACAAACATGCATACTTCCATACGTATATATATATATATGTCCACGCACACACACGTATGTACGATAGTAACAGAAGATTTAGCATGTAACACAAAAGCAGTGTGTTCACATAAGCATGCACGCATGTTCGCATAGATTAATAAAATTGCAAGCACCAGTTTCCTTTCTATTCTTTCATGTGCTCTGCCTATGACCACCTGGGCCAGGGACGGCAACAGAAGAGCGTTTTCCAACCGAGAGCGCACTGGACTCGGTCCGTCGACTAAGGCGCGGGAGGGTAGCTAGTGGGAGGTAAAGGGCTTTAGGGCTTAGGGGCTTCTTTCAGCTTCTTGCATCAACACGCCACTTCCTCACCATGCCGGCCCCATTCCGTGACTATAAGGGAGTTTCGGTCCGATTCGGGATTTGGATTCCGGGCTTCTCAGGGGTCGGAGAGTCTCCGTCTAGTATGGCAGACCCTGTCCCTCCACTTCGTAACGACTTCTCAATCTCCCTTCGGAGATTAGCATGCCCCCAATGAAACAAGGAAGCCTGTATACTTGATTCATGTTTGTCTTATATACCACTATGTCCTTAGTGTGAGGCAGATTTTCGACACGGCAGCCACGGCAAGCTACAGCCCAGACAGCCTCTGGAAAATGAGTTGCCTGGGTATGTAACTCAGCTTAACTTCTGTGCAGGATCAGCAGAAGGTTCGAGCCATGTTGCATCCCCAGTCAATAGTGAGTAGGGGTCGTTGCTTTGGTTTTGTAAGGGTACAATCCCGCAACTGCTATGTAGGCGCAATGCCTGCATGTTCGCGATGCTGCGACAAAAAGGCTTTAGTAAAGCCATTGCATTGTTCACCCTGTATTCAGTTGCATTTCAGTATGGGCTTCGGACAGGAAAGAGCTACCGCCGAAGCCCATTGTCTGCATCCTTGGCGGCACGGCCATCTCGAAGCCGGATACCGAGGCCTGGAGCCAAGGGCTCGAGTGTACCCGATGAAGCACTGAGATAGGCTTGCTTGGGGCAGTGAGCACCTGCTGTCGTCCCTTTTTTGCATTTGAATATCGTTTGCATTTGCCAGGAGACTGCCGGAATCTCAGAGTGGGCACATCACTTCGCATATGGGAGTGGGCAAGGTGGTGAGGATACAGACGCCATGAACTCACGATCACGACGAAAAAACCCGAAGATACAACCACATGTAACAAACAGGCACGCGCAAACATCAGTCGCCGAACGAATGGGAACGACACAAAGGAAGAAAGAAACACACATCGGCGACAGCTGCCACAGAATCGGTCGGATCTGAAGCAGCAGTAGCAACGACGGCAAGTACAGTAGTGACTTAGTGTCGGCTGACTAGTTCGTGTGGCTAAACTTTTTCAACTTTATTGTTCGCCTTCCCTTGTTTAAGCGCTTCGTTATGAAAATTGTTCTATGCGGTCGTGGGTATTCTGAGGTACGGTTTACGCAGGTGTTACATTCCAGCCGATGCAAGACTATCGTTGGATAGTGTTGTCGACGGGAGCAGCTCCTTCCATCGTCCATCTTTCGTGAGGAGCACTCTGTCTTTGGGGGGTCTGGCTGCTCTTTTGGGAGGGGCCGGGACCCCCCCCCCCCCCCACAATATGGCCTGCCGTTTTTTGTTTGCGGCAGAAAATAGCATCGCTATTGTCGACGCGGTCATCTTCGCAATTTCCAAAGCAGTCGCATGAGTCAGAAACAGCCTATCTTCGCAGTGCAGTTTATTAGCAGTTGACCCGTCAACGGAACAAGCTGCAGTAGTATCTTTGGTAGAACATAGAATCACTATGTAGCATGCGTGCCCAAGGTTAAGGAATTGGCCGATGCTTTGAGTGCCAGAGTGGGTTCGCGAGCCGTCTTCATGACGGGTGGCATGGCAGGAGTCCGGGACTTAAGCAACCTTGCTCTATTCTGCCCCGTATATGACCGACGACCATGTGTTCATTCGTTCCTGCATGCCTTCGTTTCCTGATAAATTGATTCGGATGGTCGCCACGGTGTTTGCTTTGCACTGTTGCATGAGGTGCAGAAAGCATTCGCAGACAGCTGCCCTGAACACATGCCGCTCTTTCACCTCACGCCTTTTGGCCGAGGGCTTGGATTCGTGTCTGTTTTGGTATGCCTGTGGCTGTGGAGATGTGTCCTCATGATCAGGTGAGAAGAGCAACTTCGACATGGGGCAGGATGTCCATGCAGGAGTGGCAATGAGCAATAGCACATTATTTTTTGCAGTTGCAGCCTTTTCCTCCTTCAGCTTGATAAAAAGCATCTGTAGCACGGCAGGTGTTTCTTTGGCGGAAAGAAAGGACGGGGGATTTAAAACTTGTTGCTTGCTCTGGCAGCGTCTCCATGGACTAACATCATGTTGTCTGCCTGGGAGGACGTGTACGGCTTGCTTGGTGATCTGTACATCACGATCGAGGCTGCAAGCATGCAAAGCATGGCATCAAGAGCAGAGAGCAGGCACTCCGACCACAACGAGAGGGTCAACGAGACTGGCACATGTTTCCTAGAAGCCTCCTTGCTTATTGTGACAAGGATTCTCAGCCACGGAAGGCCACAGACTCCTACCCAGCATCCACTAACAACCACTGCATCTGGCACTCCGCCTGCATCCCCCTTGGCACGGCAACGCCTGTCAGTCTGAAATCACCCGAAAGACGCTAAAATCCTAAACATTTGCCTAAATCCCGAAACTGAACCCGAAATATCCCGAGGACGACCGAGGCCAACCCCCAATCATCCTTCAAGCCCGGAAGCCCTTATAAACCCCAAAATACAACCCTGAAGCCGACACCCTTCTACCGCTGCCCTGAATCCCTAAACCCTCAATCTCTACCCTTACACTCCTTACACCCTTAGCCAAGCCTTCGGAAACCTAAACAGGGCGGGCCGGGCGTCGCTGGGGAAGCCAAGGCGAAGATGTGAATTTCATTTTCAGGGCCGACGCTTTTGGGGGTCGTAGCCGTCGTTTCTTCAAGGGCGTTGGAATGGAGCTAGTATTCTCCGGTTTTTGGAAATCCTTAGCCTAGGCAACTGGACACAGGGGGTGTCTTCTTTCGTGGTCACGTTGGAGGAAGTCTAGCCTGACGTGTAGAGGGATCCGTGGTATGATTTATGTGCATCTCTTGGTTAAGGAGCAGTTTCTAGGTTCGCTCGGTACCTCGCGGCTGAGTGGGTAAGGTGGGGCTGACAAAGCCCACCACAGAGGCCCAGGCCCTAGAAGTAGCTATATAGGATCTGTGGAGAACCGCCTGTCAGTTCTCTAAGACTCCAACATGAGACATCGAGATGTGCCTCACATGGAAGGAGAACAACCCATCGCAAGATCTGAGCTGTTGTTATCATCAACAACGAACAAAGCGTAGCCAGCAGCAAAATCACAAGCAGACTGCAGCATCAGCTGAGCTGGTATAATGAAGACCTTACGCTTTGTTCACAGCTTTTGTTGGGGCAAGATTCGACATGTTCGCCGTCTAGGAGTGCAGGGTTTGGCTTGGCATTGGCTCGCATGACAGACCAACCATGCAAGGCTGCCGCTGAGCGCGGCGCAGCCGTCACTTGGCTATAAGGTCCCCGTTCTCGTCCGAAACCCCTCACGGCCCTCACGACCAAGTTTTCAGACTCAAGAGGGCTAATTCGAAGATCGAGAAGCAGATGCAGGACGATGGGGAACGGTGGGGTTGCTGGAACACTGGTCGGACTGACCTGCACATTCTCAATCCCTTGACAGTCTGTTGCGACCTATTCCTATCTTCGTAAGTGATATAGGGACGCGCTCGTTTCTGCACGTGACACCATGTCGACCTTCCTTGGCCAAGAAAGGCACAGAGGCAGGACCCCTCAGCTGCCAATGAGCAACGAAGACGAGAAGAAGGAGTGCTTAGACTTAAGCATCGTGTATCTACATGTGCAACAGACTCACAGCTCCACAGCTGAAGACTGAGCATGTGTCGTAGCTTTTTGCCAGCCAGTAGAACATGTTTTTTTTGCCCCACCATTACACGGATCGCATCGTGCCCTGCTCCGTGCATGTTACGATGCGACACTGTTTTGCATTGTGTTGTGCCCAGGTGATACCTCTGATTCGCAGCGGGGGCGCCACTCTCCCGGTTCTCCAGATGGCTCTAGATGGAAGCTTGCTCAAGGAGTCGTGCAGGCCAAGGTCCGAATATCTTGGCAATTTCGATTAGGTCTGTAAGGCTGGACCCTGCGAATCACGGGAAGAAAATCTGTGCACCAGTTTGTCTGTCACCTAGGCCAGTGCGGGGATGTTCGCAGCAAGCTCAGTATGTTTGTAGAGCTTGCAGAAGACAGCCAGAAGCGAAGGACCCGCAGGGACTTCGAATTTCAGGGGTCGGTCTGTTGTCTCAGGACTTCCCGACGGGAGCCCTGAACAAGCCTGCTTGGGCTCTTGAAGCACAGTGGGCTCTTTTGTCGAAGGAGGTGGCGCCGGCTTGTCGGGAAGATCTGTAGAAAATTTGGACTTCGGGTGATACTCCTGCAAAGTGTAGTGAGCATTTTGCTCCTAAGCCTGCTGCAAGATCATGTTGGTCTCGTATTACGTGCAGAGGCGTCCTAAGTAGGTTTGGAAAGGACCTGCAACTTGTAGGCCGACCTTTTGTCGCGACTAGGTGATTCGGATATGTGTGGCAGGGGGCTCAGCAATACAAGACTTAAGGATGACACCCTAGGTTTCCTCCAATTTTGGGTGACCGGTCTCAAGTTGAGGCCTTCTGTGACCTCTGGTGTTGAAGACGAGGGGTGCAACGCGCTCCACTCTCCACCATCCGCACTCCATTGCTGTCATATTTGGTGAAATGTGTAGCGACGGGATCCCAGGGTGAAGACCGTGATTTGATGCTTGCTTCCGGTTTCCCTGTTTGCTACCATGGTCTGTCCTGAGTAGTTCTACAGAGCGCCTGACACGATCACAGCAGGAGGTGTCCCTGTTCCTTCATTACTCGACACTTTGCCCAAGTGTCGGCGTGAGGCAGGCATCCGTGACCTGCTCCCACTCCAACGATGACACTACAACACTGCCTGTATAAACCCAAGAGCCCTTTCTTGCCAGGAAGCCGCAAACAAGGAGGCACGGCCAGCAGTTTTCCGGAACGCGTGCTACTTGTAGAGTGCATGTGTTCAGGGGTTTGTTCTACAAATGGTACTTCGTTTGTGCTTCTTCCGAAAGTCAGTTTCCAAGTTTGGGCTGCCGCTGGTCGATGTATCCGTCCGCTGTGAAATAGGCCAGGGTCAAGATGAGATGTGTCGTTGTAGTCATTATAGTCGGCGCGGTGAGACGCGGAATTTTGGCAAGTCGTTTGGCATCATCCACGAGCTCTGTATCCTCTGTTGTCCAGGACCTTTGTTACAAGCCTCATGACAAGCGCAAGGAGTTTCCCAGGCATAGCTTTGTGGCAAGAGATTGCTGCACATGTCCGGGCACTCTTGGGTAATTAACTATTAAAAAACCATGGTCCCTTTTGGGGAACCCAATAATTCTACCCTAACTAACCCCGGAACAGACCCTGCATCGTAGGTTCGTCCTAGCCAGGCGAGAGGCAAAAAAACCCCGGAACAGACCCTAATTTGGACAACGACCCACATGCATGCCTGGAGGTTGCGACTGCCATGGTTTTGCTCGTGGAGTGCTATTTGCAGGACTACGGTGGTAGGGACGCCCGTGTAGCCCCTGCCAAATTCGCAGGACCAGGGGGCATTGTTTGGTCAATGCCGTCCCCGTACGCATCGATGGATAGATAGTTTTGCACCTGGTTCACCGTGGCCCCACAAATGGTATGACACGTGCTGCTGGGCACAAAAATCCATAACCCTTGTAGTATTTCTGCGATGTAAAGCACACCACCCGACTTTGGTATTTCGGCTTTTGGGAGACGCTGTCCGAAGTTTCAGGTCGGATATGCGCTTAACGGAAGCTTACTTGGGCTCATGCCGTCAGGGCATAGCTCCGAGTGCCATCGTTTCAAACCTCACGACGGGCTAAAGCCATAGGACTGCAGACTCCTATATGTATATAGTTATTATGAATATATATATATATACTTATATATATATATATGCATATACATATACATATAGATATACATATACATAAACATATACATATACATACATACAT
>CAJNJA010023931.1:0-18217 GCA_905231915.1 Symbiodinium necroappetens | reverse complement strand
TGTATGTATACATATATACATATGTGTGTGCGTGTGCATGATGGAGGTGTTTGCCTGAGCACAAGACAGTTGAGTCCCGAGTCGGATACATCAGCCGTAGGAGACATCCACATCCACGGGAAGCACGCAAGTAGGGGGAAGGCATGTAATCAAGTCCCCCACATTAAATGCCCTCCCCCACCCAATAGAAAGTCGAAGGTTGAGTTCATCCCTATAGGAGAGGTTCATATTTATCTCTACTGTCACTGTTGGGTGTTCTTGGTGTTGTTCCTGCTCTTGCTCCCGAACCTCCTATTTCAAATTAGCCTTTAAAGGTGGGCATTATTTCCTGTTTATGTTTACGGTGGTGTTTAATAAACGGGGGAAGTGATAATAGGCATTTGGTACTTGTTCTCTCCAGTTCTCCAGTCCCCGAAGGATCTTCACAGCAGGGGAGGGCCAGGCTCTCATCTTCGCAGATGGCAATGCTTGTGGTGAAGATGTTGCTGATGAGGTGGTGGAGGATGATGTGCGCAACTGGTGACACAAGAATGCATGTGGCACTGATGCTGGTCATGATGTTCTGCATCGCTTGTTTTGCGAACGGAGTCCCCCGCAACACGAGTTTGAGATCGGGACAGCCAGGATGTGTTTGAATGAACATGGGTCGATGTTCTCTTTCACCGAGCAAAGCATCGGCGCCAAGATCATCAGTGCCGGTATTTACCAAAAACGGTTTTGTCGAACAGCGCAGCCGACTACGACCACCGAAGAAAAGACAACGACGAAAGCATCGGGCTTTGTACCAGCGGCAACAACCGCGAGAGTTGCTATGCCGGTCCGATTTGTTGTTCATCGCTACTACAAGAACCATCACCCCCACCTCGCTAACACGGATGCTGGTAGCAGCCTTCGTCGTAGTGCCTGCCCACAGCCTGTTTCATTATCGCCATCAGTTTCGCCATCCAAGGGTTTGTTTGGCTGTCGCTGTGGCTGCTGCTGCAAGGGCTGTTGCTGGCGGCTGCTGCTGCCGCTGCTGCTCCTCTTGTTGCATCCATGCCCGAAACCTAATGAAGTGCGTTTGAGAACAGAGCATCCATGCCTAAAACCTAATGGTCTAGTGCGATTGAGAAAAGAGCATCCATGCCCAACGAAGCGAGCAGCTCCTCCACTGGAGCTGTCCGAGATGCGCTGCTGGCTTCGCAAAATATGCTGGTCCTGAATCCTAAGTTCTGGCTTTGCCTGCGTCGCTAGTGAGCCCAAGCCTGGAACCCTCAACATCCCTCAACCCCGTAAAGCAACGGCGCTGCCAAGCTAAGCCTTCTACGCAAAAGCCTGAGCCCTCAAAGCTTCCTAACTTGCAGCTTCAGGGGACTCGACAAGAAATCCTGCTAGTGTTTTGTACTCCCTCACGAAGGGTCCTACGTACCTGTAGGTGTACTTGCCCCCTAAGCATTCCTAGTCCTAGTTACTTGTAGGCCCAGTAAGCCGCAAGTGTGCCCAAGCCTTCGCCTTGTCAACAATCCGAGTTACTTAGGCCCACAAAGCTCCCTGCAAGTACGCAGCCCTAAGCCCTAAGAAGTCTCTGCAAAAAGTGCGCCTGAAGAAAGCCGAAGCCTTCACTCTTTAAAGCCTCTTGCGGTATAGCATGATGATAGCGTTGACAATGCAGATGATGACGATGGTGATGATGATGATGATGATGGTCGTAATCATGTTGCTGACCTACGCTCGTTGCTCCTGTTCATGTTTGTGTTGTAGAAAGCGGAAACCACGAAACAACACCACTCTAAGCATAAACGCCGTTTCCCAAAGTGCGTCAAGCGTTGCCCCACACAAAAACACACATTTTGTCTTGCGGCAATGGTTCCCGCGAAAAACCGAAGCAAAGGCTATGCAAAGCAAATTCGCCAACTCTGCATACACAAAGTGGGCTTTGTCCTGCACAGGCCACTTAAAATGCAAATTGGAATTTTCCTCGCCTCCACGAAAGTCAACATGCTTAACGCCTCGGTAAACACGAGTCAAAACGCATGTTGTCGGAGCCTGACATGTGGTTCGTCCCATGCAGGCCACGTGAAGCGTATGTTGCTGTCACTCGTCCCAGCGCGCGTTGGTTGGGACGGTGGCTGTGGTGGTTGTGGTCCTGATGGCACCGCCTAGGACTTCTTGGGACATGCCGCACGGATAGAAACGCCTGGTTCGCATAATCGGGTGTTCGGTTTGCCTGGGGCCTGGGGCATCGGGGTGTTGAGATAGTGCCGCATCAGAACTTGGGGCCCAAGGCGAAACAACTCTACTACTCCCTGGTCGCACTGTGCTTGGCAACCTGTGTGCGCGATGTGCCTGTGGATTCAGATTTCGGGATGCTTATGGGGCCAGGATTTTTAGGATGAAGGTGTTGGGGTGTTTTTGCCTAGTGAGCTGCAGATGTTAGGAGACTGGCATTAAGCTTCTGGCTTCACGAGAGCCCTGCATTCTAGATCCCCGATGTTCTGGTAGGCTGTCAGAGGTTTGTTCTGGGCATGTGGTTTGGCCAGCATGCTCTTAGGGCCACGGCTAGGGCCCCAGGGCCGGACGGCACCGAATTTAGCAAAGGTATACTGTTTAGCTTGAGCTCGGCATTTTGTGGGCATTTCTTGGACGAGGTTGGACACGAGTTACAGTAGCGGCACAAAAATGACTGACGACGTACTTGTGTGACAAGTAATTACTTCGTGAATAATCAATCGGCCACTGTTGCCCCCTTGCTTCAAGCCCGAAAGTCTCTGTTGTGCACCCTATGGTCACAGGTATCATGTCGACCATTCCCATTGGTTTCAGCATAGCGCTCGCTGCAGATGCACCTGTTGTTTCCCACTCCCGTGTTGCATGATTTGAGCCCGTAGACGATGCACCCTGAAACGTACAGCCCACTTGCGCTGCGAGCTGCAGCGCACAGCCACCAAAATTGAGATATTTTTAGCGATCTGTGACTTATAGACTATAGACACCGGAAAAGACAAAGCAACAAACCCGATGAGTTGGCTGCCGATGCGGGAGCAAAGCGAAGCTCTTCAACTACGACCCACGGACCATGTAAATTATATGCCCTGTACATCCCTGCACGGCCTATATACCTATAAGATATATTTACTAGAAGCCCTTAGCCAGCTCATGATTTGCCCCTTGTTACAGCCTCAGGGAGTGCGAGATTGATGACCGAGCACGGCGGTGTCGTTCGGGGTTTAGAGTGTTCGAAGCTTCGACTTGTTCGGGTCTTGAAACATCGACCTCTCCGGAGAGATGCAACCGTGGGAAGACATTTCAGTTTGCCATCGTCACCTATTGAGTTTGTAAGGCTCACGGTACAACATGTCGCCCCACTTTAGCGGTTTAGACTCAGATCGAATCACTGAGGCCGCCGCTGGTCCAATGAACCAGCAATCTGAGGTCTAGCAGACCGTTTTAACCCCTTTCGACATTTTTTTGTGCTATCTTCACCTGCAGGTAGCCAAAGGATGGAAATCCAACGGTTTCGAGTGTCAAGACAAGATGTCATGAAGGCCATCGCACAGGCTCCAGGCTAGCATGAGCCGTTCCGGTCATCTGATGCAGTGTCGTACATATTTCAGCGATGTCTGCTTTGTCTCTTTGTTGTACGAATTCCTGATAGACCTGATCGGCATCAGCGAACTTGTTTCCAATGCTTCGAACGAGCCTTTGAGCAGTCTCCTGGAGCCCATCGCTGCACGGCTGTCTGCTTGCCTGATGGTGCTTGAACTCAGGCTCATGGCATTCAGTGTCTAACCTGGCCGGGTGAGGCAGAATGCCGACTGCGGGGTTCAGAACCCGTCTCCAGCGCGCTTGACCTGCCCGGTCCTATCCGGTTCTGAAAGAATTTTCAGAAAGGCCTTACAGCCCTGCAGTTCTTTTGAACTCCTCGTTCTGATTTTTTGTTGCCTGACAAAGGAAGGTGCCACCTACAGACTATGGTCATACATCACAGGCAGGGACATCCCATTATGTTTAGTGACGGCATACTAGGGGTCCAAAAGGTTTTTGGTCTCTCATGTAGACCCTTGATTCTTGCCCGTTCTGCCCATCCTGGAACAGAGGATAACCATATAGGGATCATATAGCACTCTTACACTAGGCCATTGAAAAAATCACGGGTCTACAACAAGGCATGCGTCTCCTGGACCCTCGCCCTGATGGATCCAATCGGGTCTCAAGAACGTAAGATCTCTTGGGACAGGCTCGCAAGAAGGTCAAATGTGACCAAAGGCCCACAGGGTGAAAACGCAGCCAGTACCCGCCGTTTCCGCTTGATCTCGACCTTCTTGCTGCTTCACAGAAACATGTTTTTTCAAGTTTCACTCCCCCAGCAGTCTAGATTTCTGAGACAAGGCGTGGCGTGGAGTGCGTGGCAGGGGCACATTTCCATCCAAGCCGAACCTGGGCCTAATCCCGGTAGCTGGGGGAGATGGATCTGGGAATGCCACACATATTACAACATCGAGGTGTAGCCCCACTGCACGCCTTAAGCCTCTCCTGGTGATTCAATATGGCCATAGGCCCTCCACCGGCATGCTTTTCTGCGCATGCTCGCTCCGCAGCCGGTTCCTGTGCGGGCAACTCAAAGCCTGCAACGCTTGTTCAGAAAAGCGCCTGCATCATGTGGAGATCCGCAGGTAGTGAATATCAGAGGAGATGTAGATTCGATGTCGCATTGCTTGCTACTTGCTCATGTCGTACTTCCAACTTGTGACACGCAAGAGTTTTGAATTGGTGATCACGGGATGGACTTGCGCAGATGCTGTGGACTTGCGTCCTTGACCTTGGACTGCTTGATCTGGCAGCCAGTATTCCCCCCTTCCCCGCGCGCTGCCAGAGACATTTCATCATAAAAAAACCAAGTTGCCAACTTCACTAGGATGTGTAAGTGCAGAAACGTGGCAAACATATGAACAAAGAAATCATAAGATACATGCACAAACGCCCTCACTCACATATTATTTGTACATATAATAAATATAATGTGTTATATGTGTATATAATTACCGATAAGATGATGTGTACGTATGTTTAAACTTACGTAATACATATATGAGTGTACGTATAAATATACATATGCATGTACAAACTGTACAAATTAAACATTTTATGCATGTGGTTGAATGTGTATGTATATCATATATATATATATGTACACAGGATAAGCATAAATATAGACAGGTATGCATGTATACATAGATGCAGAAAGACATACGCGCATCGTAGGCACGCACACACACACAAACAAGCACATTTATGATCATATACAGCAGATAGCTGCACGTAATGTCTGCATAACTGTGGAAAGCCATTCCAATGAGACAAAGAAAACCAAGACAGACCGACACTCCTAAACCCGAGGGTCCTAAACCTTGAACCGTTGAACAGCACCCACGGATTTTCTCAAGCGCCATATGGCGCGTCTTATTGCCGGCCGCCGCAGTGCTCGCTCCCGGCCAAACCTCGCCTTAGCAGCAGTTGCTGCGGGGCCGCACAATTCCCCCCATAATATACAAGCCTGAGTAGTTTCTGATCAATACTATTACTTGGTGTTCCCGATTGCCCATCTATTGCCCGCGCCGTGGACAGCAGAGTTGTGCGATTGTATCATGACAGCCCTGTCAAAAAAAAAGCTGAGACCTTGAAGCAAAAGTCGCCACTGAGCAAGGCCGTTGTCGCGTTCAAGGTCTCATGTTTCCCGGTTCTCGCTCTGAGGTTGTCGTGCTTCTGGGAGCTGTGCGAAGCTTTGTACCGGCACCCCTTGAGGACGAGGCTGCTGGACTCCAGACAGCACAGGACAGCACCATATGTATCAGAGAAGCGGAGCAAGCAGGAGCGCATGATCGCGAATTGTTCGCAAGGCAATGACAATGTCTTGGCAGGTACACATCTCCAGGAGAGAAGCCTTGTCTGCCGCGCGATGCACTCAGGTTTCGTGCAGAGTTTGTGTCGCCCACCAGGAAGTCTCAGAGCTGCATGTTTGCGTACCAGTGCACAAGCACCAGCCGCGCCCAGAACATTCGATTGATTGGAGTCTACATGCCTTGTGTGTAGTGGTTTGGGACTGAAAGCCTTGGATGCGCAAGGCTCTTTGGCGCGACGGTTGCAGCTGCTCCAGAATTGTGTGCCTGGGCATGCCAAAGTCAAAGGTTGTCTTCACCACCAATCACGGAAAATAATATAGAAGCCATAGAAGCCTGAATACTTCGGAGCATTGTTCCTGAAGTTCCTTGTTACAGGTGGTTATAGTAAAGTATGTCCCAAATCCCAATTCTGATTTTGAGCCCCTCTGTATCAGTCGAGTGCAAGCCCGAACTCTCAGCGTCGAACGGGGCCACTCGACCGTGTTGCGCACTAAGGCAGAGCATCTCCCCTTTGGCGAGCGCTGCCTGAGGATGCCGCACATGTATTACAATCGAGCAGCTTTGCCATACGGCTTGGGCCTACACATATAGTGTACAAGACAAGAAGCCAGAAGGTTAGGGTGCGCTGTGGGACGAAGCCACGGTTTGATTGAAGAGTGCCCGGACTTCTCCATGTGAAGAACAAAAGCCCTTTAAATGCTTATGAGCCCGTATTAGAACCCGTTAAAGGAACCTTATGTTGGCTTGCAGGACGACACAGACCAGCCGAAACACTTGTACCCGGCGCGTTTTACAGCTTACTTGCTTCTTGGTGGGAATTCGGGGCATTTGAGGCATGTGGCCCCTAGCTGTGAGTGCAAAGGTGTGGACTTCGCTTGTGGAATGTCTGGCAATCTGATTCCAGAGGCTTATGGCTTTAAATGTTGAGATTTCTGCTGAGGACACGCTTCCTGTTGAATTTTGACCCAGACTTTCAGGCTATGTGGAAGGAGCACTGGCCTTGAACAGTGCTCAAGAGAGTGTTCGATCCTGCACTCCCCTGTTTTGCAGCTGGAGCGGAGGAATGCGGAGGTACTGGTAGGATCCGTTCGAAGGCCCTGAAGAAGTTACCATGGTGCTCTGCAGGACAAGGGCGAGCCAAGCCCCCTGGAGCAGTTGGAATCCAAGGAGTTCCGTCGCGATGCAAGATCCTTGCCAGTGGTATCTCAATGTTATGATTGCGTAATTGCCAATTTTGAGAGCGGCTTGGTACAGGTTTTGCAAACAGTAGACAGTAGACTGGATGACATGTGGGCTTGGAGAGGCACCGGATCCTGAATTTGTCATCGCGCCCCGCGAAGCCCACCATCATGTGCTCGAACCGAACCCCTCTTCATCAACAGGAGGAGATTAAATGACCCTAAACACGGAGCGGAAACAGACACGGGGGACAACAGCGTGGCCAGACGGAAATCATTTGCTGCTTGGGATCTCGGCTCAGGATTTGCACGCTTCGCACGCACCGTGGAGCTGGCATTAACCAGCTATGCGCCTCCCAGTGGTGGTAGCCACAAGCTTCTAGTGACTCGGCTGCAGACTGTCAGTCGTTCTGTCTCGTCCCTTCTCATTCTCTCCTCCCTTCCTCCCTATTTGCCTCGTCACTTCCCGAGGTTTGTCTCTATTTCTCTCTAGAGGGGCAAGGAGGTTCAGACTATGTAAAGCGAGAGGGCGAATCATGAACATACAATAGCAAAAATGCAACATGTACATGCATAAATGCTTATGTGCATGCATACATGCTTGCACGCGTATGCATAACTATCTGCGTGGCTGGGGGCCTTTCTGGCTTCGGCTATCTATCTGTCTCTCTGCCGGGCAATCCAATTGGCTGACTATCTCGCAAACTAACAACTATGCATCTATGCATTCATCATTGTTCTTCTGTGCGTATGTATGTGTGTATGTATGTATGTATGTATGTATGTATGTACGTAGGTATGTATGTATGTATGTATGTACATTTTATATTTAATTAGATGCATGGACGCATTTGCATGTTTGAATGTACAGATGTTTGCAAGTATGCACATATACATGTATCCATGCAAGTTTTGATGCATGACTATGCATGCATTTTCGGACGTATGCATACATGAATGTATGAGTATGTATGCTTGTTTGTTCATACATATATGTGTTTTTGGTATACATGTATGTGTTTTTTGGTATCCATATACACATACACACATAACATACACACACACATACGTATAATATGCATATGTAGAATACACACGTAGTGGATCATCGACGTCACTACTTACACTTGTGCATGTGTTGTGTGCGCAAGCGTTATTAAATCCGCGTGTGCAGAAAGAGAGGGATGCCGGTGTACACATATGTATATATATATACACACATACACGTGTGTTTTTGTACTTCATACTGCCTTCGTTGTTGACTGGTTTATTCGTTTCAGACCAGACCTGCAGGAGGCAAGCATAGCTTGGGGGAACCTGTGGATTTGATGAAGTCCTTTCCTCATAAAAGACCAGTTGAGGCCGACAGAGAGCGTCTGATTCCTCCTGAGTAGGTCATCTTGCATATCGCCGCATGACAGATAGGCGCAGAGTTTTCTTTTAGAGTTTTCGACTACTACCCATACATACTGCAAAAAAGAGTGTTGTATAGTATAGTATAGTATAGTAGAGTATCGGATAGTACATATAGTATAGTATATAGTATAGTATAAATAACCAACCATGTGTGTCATGCCAACGCATGTCAAGCTATGCCGACTCCAGGAGGTGCTCCTGAAGGATTACGGAGGCTCAACCGAGGCGAAACGGCAGCGCCTTAGTGTCATAATTGAAATAGTTTGGGAGGGGAATACGTCGTTGTACTATTCCTTTTAGGGTCCCTTATATAGTATGGTTGTAGTTGTATAAACAATAAACCCCATCATGAAGGCTTCTGAATTACGCTCTCGGAGTTCTGGGCTTCGCCAAGATTCTGTGCACAGAGCTCCTAGCACCCCTCCAGAGCCCTCTTCGAACCTTTATAGCCTTTGTAGCAGCCCCTTGTTGCGGATAGAATATGTAAGCCTGGGACATGTGCTTGTCAACATTAGACCAGCTCGCGTGGAGGCCTTGGCTTCTTTTGCTCTCGTGTTGCGAGGTTCCGCAGTACAGAGGGGACACATCGGTTAGGCTGGCTGGTTCAAGGTCCTGAGGTATAAGGCCTGGCTCGATTCTCAGATGGACCAGCACATTGACGCAACTGCTAGAGTCCTAGTTGCAGAGCGGCTAGCTTTGGGAAAAGGTTACGACGACGAAAGCGAGGATAGGTAAGATCGGCTCGATAACGAGTTAGTTGGGGTTTTGCACGTTGATCCCAAGCTGAGGATTTGCATTCTGCCACTTGGTTGCAGATTTGGACATGCTGCGAAGCATTCAGCAAAATGGGAAGCTTCTTTCTGACCTCTTCACTTTTCTGCCAGGTTTTCTCTACTCCAGGACAGGGTCGTGTCTTAGAGCCCTGTGCCTTTGCCATCCTCTTCGTAGAAGCTGATCGTGCCAGTAGTCAGATGTTGAAAAGAGAGAGAAAGGGGAGGTCGAATCTCTGCCGGCATCTCAAAAAGAAATAAATACGGACGCTGCAGGTTTTCATAAACCCCAGCCGGAGCTCACCTGCCCGGATCATTCAGTGTTTCTCGTGCTTCAGCCAGACTCGTCAAATTGGCAAAGGTATATTCTGCCAGATCATTTTACTAAGATATACCGTTCTTACAATATTATTTATTGCTATTTTAGTTTTTGTAGTATCATTGTTATTAGTCTTATTAAGAAGTGCTGAGGAATGGTCATTATCCGTATGTCGTTCATACCGGCCGAAGCGCAGAAACCAGCTGCGTGCATTGGTATCGGAGGGCCAGAAATGCCTAGACGGGTATGGGTATAATCCCGGCTAGAACGAGTTAAGGGGTGGGGGATAGGAATCCGTGACCAGGTTTTTTTGCCAAGCCCACAGAGTGACGTGTATGGGTCGATGCGGGAATGGTGCCAACAATCAATCAATCAATATATATATATATAGATAGATAGATAGATAGATAGATAGATAGATATGTGTGTATGTATGTATGTATGTATGTATGTATGTATGTATAAAATATATATATATATATAGATAGACACACACGCACACTCCTCCCTCCCTCTCTCTCTCTGTCTCTCTCGCTCTCTCTCTAAGCACAGGGCGGTTTCGGAGAGTGACTGCCCACTCTCCAAGCCCCTGAGCAAAGCAAAGCACAAGAGAGTGCAGGGCTGCCTGCGTTCCAAGCAACGAGAGTGCGCCAGCCCCCCCCCCCCGACACGCAGAAACGCGTAGAATCGCTTGCCGTGAGCTATACACTAGCAATGTATTCTGATCGGAACTCTTCCTCCGAGGTTTCTCACCCCCAATGCTTACTTCGGTGGTTTCCTTCATCTCTTCAAGTCTCTTCGGCCTCTAAACCTCCCTCTTTGTCCAGCAGCCAACAATAAAGCACGCACTGCACACTTGCGATGTTAGCCCATTAACGCGCGAAGCCCGGTCCTCGTTGAAAGGAGCCCGAGGACCAGCCTGTGAAGCCCTTGAGGCAGCTCCTCCGGACAGTGGAGCGTCATGGCTTGAAGCTAAAGTTTCGCATGATTCACCAGGGGGTTGTATACAGTGGCATATGCGGTTATACATGACTCGGTCACAATCAGAACCCCACCCCCTCGACCCTGAACATCCCGAAATCCTGATCAACGAGTACTGTACGAGTCTCGAGCCACGTGTCGAGTGAATTGCAAGCTGAGGAACGCCTCCATCGCCAAGGCTCCTGTTCACCGTTCTGACACTACGGTTTAGAAGTTTAGGGTTTGCGGAAGCAGACCTGACCTAGTAGTAGGGTAGGTGACCATTACCAGGGTATTGAAACACCCATACTATAGAATCCCAGATGTTACCCCTTTAGTTCCCGTAGGATGTAGGATACTGGGCAAGTGAGGAGAACTCCATTCTCAAAACAGAGGCACCCGACACGCTCGGGGAAGGTCCAGGACTGAAAACGGCATTGCAAGGAGTGAACTCTTGCGGGCTGCACATGTTGCAGATCGTGTCAAGTTGGATGTTTGATTATACTAACGAGTACGTGCTGTACTTTTATCTACAACCATATATATATATATATTGAAGAGGCACCTACACGCATCATTTTTGTACACACCTCCGACACGTCTATTGTAACAGCTTTATGGCTTATTTTGGGTGGGTGGGTGGGGGTTTGGGGGAGGGCGGGGTGCATGGGAGTGTGTTTGGCAGTTCCTCAGGCACGCTCGTCAGGATTATTTGCACATGTGTATATGGTGAACTTCGCAGATGTGTACATCAGTTTGTGCACGTCTATGCGTGTCTTCTTGGGCCTGGATCCTTCCGTGGTACAAACTACCTTCAGTAGCCACATCATGCTATCTCTCTTCTTCTCTCTCTGCCCCACTCTGTAACATTAAGATACATTAAGTGCATGCTGCACAATGATGTTTTTGTTGCTCTGTTTGTGTGTGTGTGGCTGCACTGAACACTCCTGCACTACTGCTCGGAGGTCGAGGTGGTCGATCGCGGAGCCTTCTCCATAGATGCAGCCTTGCCGGACTGATTGGTCTCTGTGCCCTTGCCCATCAACCTTATACCCAGATGAACTGATGAACACCGAAAATCTTATGGGGAAAAGCCAAGAATTAGATAATTACAGCTCCGGCATTGCGAGAGTTTCTGAATCGCCGTCTCAGGTAGCGGGCAATGCCCCCCCACAGTTGTCACTGACACTACCAGTTCCTCCGGGCCAAGGACATGCGCTACTTACTGCTCTTGTTGTATTGTTATAATTGCTGGTTTAGGACTTGTGGAAGGGTTGTTTAGCTTGGCAGGAGCGCCTCGGTATTCCCGCAAAAGAAGTGTCGGTCGATGTTTTTGTTAGTCCTGACTGGTGATTCCTGGTTTTGGTGTTCACTTAACGTTACTATTGCTCCTGAGAGTATGCCTGGCAGCAATGAAACCGTGCTCAACTCTTATGATATCTGCCTCCTGCACACTCTCAGATGGTCGGCGAGCTACGGCAGTCTGTCGGTCAGACCCTCGGGCATGGACTGCGAGGGAAGCCGAACCATTTTAGTTTAGGGCCTTGGTTTTAGGAATTCGGTTTTCGAGTTTGTGGATTTAGGGTTTATGGGTTTATAGGGATTCCGTTTTTGGCTGAAGGGTCTTTGTCGACTCGAAGGTAGCACGACGCCACCGGAGAACGGAGAACAAAACAACCTCAAGCCTACATACGTGCAACAGCCGAGAAAGTCTGCTCGAGGGACACGACGTATACATAAGATTGGATAGACTGTGATTTTCGTCCGGCTTCTTCTCTTGATTTTGTAGTACGTGCAAAGCCAAGGTGTCGGCTGGGTAGTTACACCCTTCGTGCTGCACCCTTGCTGTGACATCTTCGCTATAGTAGTCACCACAATAGACTTCATCGTGAACATTTTATTCATGTCCAGGTTGCGTCGAGCCAACTCGACGACTTTCGTCGTCGAGGCCCACGGGGTTGTCGGCTCCAGCGGACTCCAGCGATTCCATTCTGTTGCGGGCTTTTCCATGCATGCAAGGGTGCTGTGGAAGCTCAGGCTGGTAAGCAGCTATGTGATCTGTCAACCCCAAAAAATGAAATCAAGGTCTCACGTACTGTGCAATATGCAGACAAGTCACAGTGCCAGAACCATGCCATTCCAGCAATGATTTGAATGTTGACAGGACTCACGGCTGAAGTGGCTAAGCCCTTATTCGCGAATGGTGCGCTTGATGTATATAGGGTGCATGTGCATCCGGAGGCGGCTACGTTGGGTGATGCTGGAAGTGGGTACGCAGCGGACATGGACCTCACTCCGCAGGTGGCTTGCACTGTGGGTACGTTAACGGTTCAGCAAGACTGCGAATGGGCTCTTTCTTTGGAATCAGCGCGAGGATGCTTAGCCGCAGCAATCCCTTCTGCCGCAGCCATCATGTCGACCGAATCATCCTTGTCTAATGCTTACCGTAGGTTAGGTTCAGGCTTCAGGGGGGCCGTGCTGTAACTATGTCCGTCCTTTGTTCTAAACTTGACCGTCAAGTGTATGACCCGTATGACTATCAGCAGCATGTCGGCCAGGTGGACCTTCCAGCAACCTGGCAGAACAAATTCGCCAAGACTTGATTGCAGGTGCAGCAATGAATAAAGCATCATGCCGCGAGTTCACATTTTCAAGTTGTTTCTGCTTGCTGGCTGAATCATCACGTCGAAGAAACGAAATGTGCAGATACCCACGCACCCTCAATCGACGGGTATCGACCGTCCAAAAGTATGGATGCATCGCCTAGTCATGACCCTTCAACTGTGCAGGAAGTAAGGAAAAGCTCCCCTGAACCTTAAGAGGACTCATCTGCTCGTTGCAACGATACGGACACGTGCGCACAAGTCCCTCGCCATGGTCTAGACCACTCGCCGACAATCTTTCCCTCCCGCATGCGGTAGGGTTTACGCGAGGATTGGTTTTGGTGAGAATTGCAAGGTCTCCCCAGCATATCGATGAGTGTATATGCTGGAGTGTTCTTTTATGCCCAAGGCCGGCGCTCAGATGCTGCGGGCACCGAAGTTCACTGTGCGGGTGACTTCGCCCTTCCGTGCACTTCCCAAAGATCGGCGAGCAGAGCTGGCGGGGCCGCCAGCAAAGTGGTTTTGATAATATCTATAATTTGTATCGACCCTGTCGCGCCAAATAGGTGACAGAAATCTTGCAGTTATATACTGTGATTGTCAGTCGCAGTTGAGGTGTTGTAGCCGCACTTGTAGAAGCAATGCTGGCAAGAGCCGTGGTAGCGGCGGTGGCAGTACTAGTCAGAGCTAGGCGCGATAGCAGTGGCGGCTGGCAGTAGCCGTCTTCGTGATCGTGGTGCAGTTGTTGTCGTCGTCGTTATAGTGCTGGAACGGCTGTTGTCACTGATGCGGTTATGATGCCGTCGTGATACTGTTGCTTTCGCCACTGAGACTGCGATTGTTCTTGCAGCTTTTCAGTCGGTTTGTGCCTGTTTTTTCAAGGGCCATCGTCATTGTCATGATACTGCAGGGATCCCTAGTGACCCTAGTGCTGTAGATGCCTTGGAAGCTTCGCAAGTCTTAGCGCAATGTATGTTTCAGACTAGCCACAGCCTCTAAGACTCTCAGAGACTTACACAACAGTGGAGGCCTGATGTCAGTGCCAGGTGTTCTTAGAAGCCGAGCCTGAAGTCGCTTTGGCCTTTTGTCTTGGGGGAAGATGCGTCACTTCAGCCTGACTCCACGCAGGCTGACAGCTTGAAAAGACCCTTGGCACTCGAAGACGAGGATAGTTGATGGTTGGGGCTGAGGTGACGTGGGGGATTCGGGCTGTGAGATGGACTCGGCGTATCGCTTTGGGTGATTGACTTTCGAGCAGGTCTCGTACGAGACTTCCGGAGATGTGCCTAGGCCCAGTCCTTCTGTGATAACCATGCTACTTTGTGCCATGCTGAAAGCTGAAGATTTTGAGGCAAGCTGACGAATCTCCTGCCATCGCTTCTTTGCTGAACAGCTTTGCTCTTGTTTCCTGCCGCCGGACGATGTGCAGAAACTGATTCCCAGCATAACCCTGCACACATCCTGCCGATCCGACGTCCAGAAGCAAGTTCCTCGCTCAGCTATCTGAATCTAGCAAAAGCCCGGAGCCTAGCCTTACAATGCAAACCTTAATAAAGTAAGCCGTGTTTATTTAGGTATAATAACCTTTGGATTCTGAGGTTCTTGCTTCCCGCTTACAGCGAAAAGCTTGGTCGCCTGGCTCCTTCCCCTGCAGCCAGCACACGTACTGCACAGTTTACTTCGAAAAAGTCAAAGGTTGAGGATGCCAGGACTTTGGAGTTGAGGGCTTGATTGTTTGGCGCTTCAGGATTCGACGATGTCCTGGCGCAAGCAAAACTAGTCGCGCAGTCGCATCCTTATATATCGCAGTTGAACTGGTTGCAGGGAAGCCTACACGATCACTGTCGAGCCAAACCAACAAGTAACCTGCAAAGGCTGCAAAGATCTTAGGAGAATCTTACATAATCATTAAACCCCCTTGTTTCCCAGTGTTCGCTGCCGAGGCCTCGGAGATGATTTTCGCGATAAGTGGTAGAACCCGAAACATGTAAGCCAGTCTCGCCGGCCGAGGTCCCGGACCAGTCGCTTCCATTGACTCCAGACCCGACGCCGCTGGAGGAAGTGCGGCGACTGGATGAAGTCTTTGGGGGCGACAGGCGCAGCTACAGTGCTACCGTTCTCTGATGTCCAGATCAGGTAGATGGGAGCTTTCTTTGCCCCGTGGGCGTTTCGAGGTTGCGTCAACGCATAGGGAAGCACTGTAAGCTAGCATCCTTCCTTCTCTGGACCGAACTGTGCTGTGGAGCCCTGTTCGTCTTGACTGCATTTCCCGGGACAACTGCTGTCAGGCAGCTTGATCGATTTCGTGCAGATTTCGTCTTCGCAGAGTTCCGGCCTGAGCTCTTGCAATGCATCTTGAATTCCTGCTGATCTAGAAAATGTGTATGGTTTAGTATCTGTAGAAGGAGTTGTATGATCTTTACAGTCACTATAATCATCTCGGCATTGTGGCTTACTGTCTTCTGTACAGCGGAGAGGGTCATTTGACCCTGTCCTTGCGCTTCTTGTCAGACAATGTGCGCGGCCATCTGTCCACAGTGTCGAACGGAGCGAATGATTCTGAATGAGCCCATCAAATCACGAACCCTCTCTCACTATGTGCAATCGTTTCATACAGATCTTGGTTAGACTCACTGCAGTTGGTCGATCATGTTTGTTTTTCGGTACTGATGCTCCTAGGCAGCCGTTGACTCTGTCTCTCTCTCTCTCTCTCTCTCTCTTTCTTTCTCTCCCTGTGACTATGCAAACATGCCAAGAGTCTCGTGTGTGCGCGCTGTCGTGCGGTTTGAGGATACGTATGCGTGCTTGAGGGAGATCCTGTTTGCAATGACCTGTTCCAGGACATACACGACAAAGTGCACAATGATGAACCCTGAAGTGCTCTACCCGTTTAGCATGGCCAGGTACGTATTGCCTGCATCATGCGGCCACGTGCGCACTAGTTTGTTTATCGTGATTTCTAATGCACCTATGCATGACACCCGATGCCCCTCAACAAGATGACCGGCAATCCTTTCTCTTAATGCTTCACATGGCAACAACAAGAAAGCCCCGAGTATTCACGATATCCTTCTTCTGCAACATCACAACATGCACTTAAGCAACTGTGCTAGATGCTTGGCCTTTGCTTGGAGGTTCGATCCGATGTACGGCCCTGTTGGCTCGTGCCTCAGAGACGCTACGGCCATGGTGTTGTGCCAGTTACTGGAATGGGGCCTGAGTTCCAGCATGTGGAGCGAAGGCCACAGGTGCAGCAGGAGTTTCTGAAACGGGGGACAGCACCAACAGAGTGATAACCTGAGTGGGCTGCAGTAATGGCAGCGACGACGACGACTGCTACTCGCACTACCACCACCACAGCTTGGACTTCCAACTCTTGCACTGCACTGGTGGAGCAAGAACTGTTCGGGAATGGTTGTGTCGTATTGTTTCAGCAATGAGTCGCAGAGAACAGATTAGAGGACAATGTTCATGTTCCTGAATGATCTCCGAAACGGATCCTGAACGCTGCGGCACCTGCAGCTGACCGGGTGAAAATGACGCATAGCCAGAGGGTCCATTATGGCCTAGTATGAGGTGTCCCCATATCCAGGATGATCCCCATTGCTTTTTGTAAAAGCTTGCAATTCCGATCTCGCACTCAGCTGACCTGCTTTTGCAAGTCAAGTAGTTGCATGGTTCTCGCATGCAGTTTGGGTCGAGGCTTGTCTCCGTTGGAGCGTGAGCGGCGGCTGTACGTGCCTGGGACAAGCTGTCTTTCCACGTGAGATGTCCTTGTGACGGGTGCCTGTGTGTTGATCTCTAAGTTCTTGATGCTGCCTCGTTTCGTCCTTAAAGATACTATACTGTTACTATAGTATACTATACTGTGCTAGAACAGGCTTCTTTCGTGCATTCGAGGCAGAGGATTTCCTGCGGTTGATGGTCGCCGGGTCCACAGCCTCGCTTGTGAGGCACAATTCCTACATAGCTGGTGCCGTATAGATGCAAGATCCGGTTTTGGGGCGATGTTGTTGTGGTGGCTTTTGTCGTTGCTGTTGCTCTTGTCGTTGTTACTGTCAGCTGTCATTTGAAGCAATGATTCCAGCAATTTCTTGTGTGAAGCCACTCCCTGCATAACGTCATTCAGAAACCCGCCGTGAGTGTAGGCACATGCTGTGACCAGCACTAGGTCACTTAACCAAAAAAGTGTTGAGTGTCCACGCATAGCCGCACAGACGCGCAAAAAGAAAGGCATCGTCGCATTCAGCATGAAACCATGACACTCTGACAGCCACCAAGCAGGACCCTGCTGTTCCTGCCAATTCAGAACGTGAAGGCCTGCCTGATTCCGGCGCGTTTTCTACCTCATTGTCATGGCCGGCCACCCTTCGGCTCATGGCCCCGCAGACCCTGTGGGATCGTTGGGTTTAGGCTCGAGTCCCCGTGTGTACGTCTAAGAGATTTCCAACCCTCCCCTGGAGCACTCCCCAAGACTCGTGACTATATAGGCACTATCTCGTCACTACAAAAGGCTATATTCGAGCTATATTGAGCCTAATAGGCTTGTGTCAAAAAGCATTCAGACCCAGATATCCGCGCAGAACTGCCGCAGGGAGTGGCCGCAGAAGTTGGCTCAGGGCCAACAATGGTTTCGGAGGAGTATCGTTTCTCGTGCGAGCAATGTGTAGTGCAGCGTCCGTGCGAGCAATGTGTGGGTCTCAAACATGTCATCCCAAGGAGCCAAGGTGCCACCCCCCCGCCCATCCCGCCGACACAGGAAGGACAACCCGCAGCCAGGCCGGTGTTGTGGCAGTTGACCGAAGGCCGCGGCAGTGGATGCAAATCAGCCTGCGCAAGCTAAAGCAGTGGCCTCTGCGACTCCGTCTGCCAATGTCCCACGCGTGGCAAAGAGCACCAATCCGGTCAAGGCACCGACACCGCCCAACCTTCCGCCCGCGAAGAAGGTAGTGGGTTTTGGCTTTGTGTGGATATAATATCGGAACAACCCTATGTAGTCACAAAATAGCGCGATATAGCAAGAAAATAGTGACGGAATAGTCCGGAATAGCGCGGACGGCTGGGGGGGGTTGCTCAAACCCCTTTGTGGGCT
>CAJNJA010023920.1:20932-33100 GCA_905231915.1 Symbiodinium necroappetens | reverse complement strand
AAAGACACAGGTGACCCCCCTTCCCTTGGGTTTAAGGTTTGGGGCTTTAGTATGAAAGCCGTGAGCAATTTTTACGGCGATGTTTTTAAAGTGCAGCGGCCAGACGCCTGGAAAGGCGGAGGTGGCATAAACGTGCCAGGCTCCACCCGCATCCGCCCCTCCACTCCAAACCACTCCACCCGTGCCCGCTAACTCCACCCCCGCATCCTGCGGGTGGGGGGAGTAGTTGTTTGCTTGTTTGAAAACTGGGCCGAAGACAACGGAGGTGGTAGAAGATGCTTGTTCGGGTTTGGACAAAATCAGTCGGTTGAAACAGCGTCACTGTAACAGTTGTTAGGTTCCTTGTTACATCTAAACAATGAGGTACATGTATTGCAAAACCGTATTCTACATAATAGTCAATTATAGTGTTTTTATATGTTACATTGGGGCTTCAGCTCCAATGTTCTAGGGTCTGCGGTTACAAGCATTTTTGCTTAACCGCGGTCATGGGCGTAGGGCTCTTAGGGTTTGGTGTGTAGGGTCTACGTAGATCGAGGGCTTACGGAGTCGGGTTTATGATGTTTAGCAAAGTTTAGTAGGGTTTTTAGATATCAGGGCTTCGCATTTATGTTTTCTAAAGGGTCCTCTATGGCTGGATTTTGCATAGGCGTCATTTTGGGCGATCCTGTTTTGTTCATCTAGTTATCTTTTTACGGAGGTTTCTTGCTGAGGCTACATACAGAAAGCAGAGAAACAAGGCTACCAGGACTTGAAGTAGTCTAAGTAGATTCTAAAACACTTCTCTCGCATGTGTGAAAGCTGCCTTTTTACATTCGGCGCCTCAGGCGTCATCCCACGTAAGATAGCCCATGTCTTCCAAGTCAGCAAGAAGTTCAAAGCCCTTCTGATGACATGGTAGAGCACTTCGAGAAGCTTATATACCTGCCACCGCATGATTACTGCCGGCGTGATTGAACCTTGCATCCCTAGGTGTAGTGAACCCTGAACCGTGACCCTGTTGGATTGGAGTAACATAGTGACATAGTACCGTTTTTGAAGTGTGATTGATACTTCGGCCCCATCGGCGACGCTGCTGTCAGATGCGCCAGGATGCACAGGCTCAATGCTCATACGCGTTGCAGATTACCTGGTCCTTAGCTGGCCCAACATCCAACCCCCTACGACACATCCTAAACAGTAAGATCCTTGTTACAAGCACCCTTACTACTACATCACAGACCACCTCTCAGGTTGTGTAAGAACCTCCCACATCGAGGGAGTTTCCTTCGAAGAAAAAGTGCCATGGCTGGTGTCAGTGCAGCTATTTCACCAGCTCTACGGGCCGGGCGCACAGATCTGTGCCTCATATCGGAGCCTGAAGCATTAGTAAGTGATACTCTTCCCTGTGATTCCTGATGGGGCTCTATGGTCCTAGTTTCATTGCGACATACACCAGAAGCCTTATTCTTAAGGGCCCGACATTGCAGTTTAGATCTTGGGCATTGGTGTTGGGGTGCAGGGCACGATTCAACTTCTCAAGAGTTTTAGTGTCACCCTGAGTTATATGCTAGGTCTCGTCTTGGATACTGGCTACTTTGCAAGTCTATGCTTGCTGTTCTGTTGCGGATCCTTCCAAGCCGGCGCGTGTGATGTGCTGTAGAAGCCGAGTTTACTCGTAGTACTCGTACTTTTCCTTAGGGCTCCTAACATGCACACAAGGATAAGATAGAACCCAAGCCGTGTTCCAGTTGTCATTAGGGACCTTATGTTAGATGTGCTTGAGACCTGTCAAGGTGGGCATGGCTTGCCCGAGACACCCACCAAAGATGAGCTCCGAACTACCGAATCCAAACCCATAGGGAACCTGTTTATTCCTGTTATCGAACCCTAAACCCTATATTGCTCCTCTACTCATCCCTTCTTCGAAACCCTACAGAATGAAAAATGAACATTGGAGAAGCCCCATACCTATCAACCGACCCAGACCCGCCTAGGAGCGCTACGAGGCGGCAGGGCAGAGCCAGGCACGGCACATAGCTTGTCGAGGGGTCGTAGATTCCAAGGATTCCAGGATCGTGTGTGTCTGCTCCACAACTGCTGTCGATGTAGATATAACGATGCAACCCCAAATGCCCAAGCCTAAACCCTGATTACACTACGTGTGTTTGTTTTCAATGTGTTCGTCTGTGCTGCAGCCCTCCGAGTCTCGGTGTCAATCTAGTTCCACATCGATTCTGAGACCTGGGGTGGCACATGCGAGGTGTTTCGCTTTGTCGATGCTGGAGTTGCGACCGAGGAAGAGGCAAAGGCACTGTCCGCACAGCCGGGCCCTGGGAACGAAGCAGTTGCAATTGAATAGGGACAGGCTGACTACGAGGATATCGAAATCACAGCCAGCTGATAGATGAGAATAGACATCCCATTCATGACCCTCGTGCTGCCTGTGGACCATTGCCAAAAGTATCCCGAGTTTGTGTATACCCAAGCATATATGAATCTATGAAGGACCCCATCTCGCAATGTCGGCCGTTGGTGTCCGGGTGGCGATGCTCCCCCCACTTCCACGTAGATGGACCCGTAAATTGGAAACACCCTCATGGCATTGTGATGGCTCAGTTCCCCGACTTCTTTGATCCGTATTACTCGCGAGGGTCGATGTTGAAGTTCCTTGAATATTGTGGATGTAAGCAGCTGCGTCCAACATCATCAAAAGCATCTAAACTGAATCTAAACCCCAATAGCAGCATCGGCCGGATCTGTTGGCACAACAAGTCAAGCATGACATTTTAAACATATCAAAAGAAGCCGTAGCGATGATGCACGGTTGCCACGATAGCCACAACAACACTGATGACAATGGTATCGTCACATTCAAATTTTTCAATCGTGCCCAGCATCGTACTCAGCCTCACTAAGGGAGATCGTTATCATAGCTCCAGAAGCACGAGCCCGATATCTTCCTCCAGCTGAGTGAGGTTAGAAAGCATCGACCTCGAATATGTGGCCAAGAGTCTCAAGTGGCCTGTCAATGGAATTAGCGCTCAGCAGTGCGGGGTGGGGTTACCCTATCCATCTATCCATCGTTCGGTCTAGCTAGCACCTACCTACCTACCTACCTACCTACCTACCTATCTGCTTGGTGACAGACCCGAGCCCACGCGGAAAGACCTGGGTTCTAAGGCTGTTTCGGCCTTGTGGACTAGCCCTCGCTGCTCCATTTACATACTTCTTACCCTGGTTCAAGAGTATTTTCCTCCACTGACAAGTATCCAGCTGATTCGCCGTGCGCTTCAGGGCTTAAGGACGTTATAGGGGGTCAAGGGGAAGCCAGAATGACGTGGTATCAGCTCTTTATATCCCTAAGGCCCGAAGGGCCCATATGCCTTATAGTAACCCTACACCCGCCCTTGCAAGCTATACTTTAAGCCCGCCCCTGCGATTCTTAAGCCCGCCCCTGCGAGTCTGAAGTCCTGAACCCATAGCCACTGCAAGCCAAGAGCAGAGCCTCCCAGCAGTAACAACTCTGAACTTATCGTTTAGGGTTTAGGGGTTTAGGGTTTGGGTTGCGGTAGCTGAAGGATCAGGGCAAAGTGCGCTGCAGCCCCTGCTCAAAAAAAAAGGGTTTAGGGTCTTGCAGATTTAGGGTATTCAGGCCTGAAGACATCGAGGATGTAAACCACAAAATCCCTCGTCCGCGCGCACGACAAAATACCAAGCCCTACATCGCCGTCCGGTTTGGGGTGTATGGTTTCCTACATCCTGAACCTACGGTTTAGGGTTTAAGGCTTCCTAAAGCCTATAAACCTAAAGTTATGGTCCGGTGTAAAGTTGTGGGTTTCCTATCTTGGGCAGCCCTACTACCCTAAACCCCAAACCCTATAAACCCTAGACCCTAAACCCCAAACCCTAAACCCCTAAACCCCTAAACCCTACACCCCAAACCCTAAGAAGCCCTAAGCCGTGAGGAACGCGCAGGCCGAGGCCGCGGCGCTGGCCGAGGCTCTGAGATGTTGCTCCTTTGGAGCCTGCGTTAGGGCTTAGGCTTTTTGTTGGGGCTTCGGGTTTGGGGGGTTTCGGGTTTTGGGGTTTAGGGTTTACGGTTTAGGCTTTTTTCGGGTTTAGGGTGTATGGTTTTAGGGTTTATAGGGGTTGAGGGTTAATTAAGGGCTTTCGGTTTAGGGTTTTAGGGTTTTGGGGTTTAGGGTGTGGGGTTGAGGGTTTAGGGCAAGTTTAGGGCTCAGGGTTTAGGGTTTGGGGTTTATAGGGCTCGGGTTTGGCTTTAATTAGGGCTTTCGGGTTTAGGGCTTGCTGCTCTGGGCACCAAGCTGGCCCGGGTTTGGGGTTCTGGGCCTACCTGTGTATCGGGTATCCGACAGCCTGAACTTGAGGGTAGTTCCACCCCATATCTCAGAACCATGGGGCAAGAAGCCTGCTATTCTGCAGGGTCTTGCGCCATTCGTGCCTGCTTTTGTGTTGAAAGGCTTCGGTTGCTATGAAGGTTTGGGGCTCCATGGGTTTATCGATTTAAGGTGTGTGCAGAAGATGTTCAGCGATTGAACACCTCATAAGACGCCGCAGCCTTTATCATCCTGATCTAAGGACTCATCGGTTTGGTTATATTGCATGTCGGCGGGTACTCTTATTCATTCGGGTTCCTTGAGCTACAATGCTCCAGAAGCCTAGTCCAATCATTTAGCCTTCTATTCTAGCCAAATGGTGCTGCCTTTCAGACGGGCTTGAAGTTTTGAATGCCTAGGATAAAGAGAGGGAGGGAGGGACGGAGGGAGGGAGTTTGGGGGTGAAGGTGGTGCTCGGGTCTACGTGCGAGGGAGAGCTTTGCGGCAGTGTCGTGGTACATTCAGAGGGTTACTAATGAAAGGCCGCCATGGACAACGGTAAGTAAAGTACTTTAATTTTATGATCTTCTATCAATGTTCCCAGGGACTGCTGCTATTGTGTGAGGGCTTCTGCAGCAGGAAAATGCCGATCGTAGGTGTGCGTGTTGCTCCACATGTTCGCTTCCGATTCCCTGCCGACACAATCTGACGAGGCCCAAGGCTCTGAATTGCTACAACCAAAATCAATCAGCAAGATGTTCCGCGCATTGTTGCCGTTCTTTGTCTACATTGCGAACGAGGATCGTATGTAGACTTTACATATCATCCATCATCTTGTGCAATATGGAAACAATACGTGTTTTCAGGGGAGTATCGGACCCCGCTTCACATCCTAAGCAAAAGGGGGGGTTCATAGCCCATCTTCCTCCAGGCTGTCGATTTGGAGCCTCCTGACCAGTTCACCTG
This sequence comes from Symbiodinium necroappetens, assembly GCA_905231915.1. Classification (NCBI taxonomy): domain Eukaryota; class Dinophyceae; order Suessiales; family Symbiodiniaceae; genus Symbiodinium; species Symbiodinium necroappetens. Next base: position 27,815 of record CAJNJA010023920.1, on the reverse strand, counting down.
CCGCTAGAAGGCAAGGGAGATTCCAGCGAAGGTTGGCATCGTTTCGGTAGTGTGGGCCATCGGGACAGGTCTTGGGCCTGAGTCTGAGGCCCCTTTATGATATCCTTACAAAAGCCATGATTTGGGGGCCGAGGGGCGTGGCATTCAGAATCGGGCGCTTACCTCAATGCTTGCTGCTTGCTACGAGTGTTTGCACTTGCATGGGGTCGAGTTTTCATTTCTTGTGCAAGGATCAAAAGATCACATGAGCAGAAGGGCTTTAGGGCCTAAGGCGTTAAGGGGTTTCTGGAATCCCGAATATCGTGGCTAGCATGTCCCCCGAGACGGTAGGCAGCCCAGCTTCGATGCAATCGGCTGCTCCAGGAAAAAATTGGCATGCATCCGATGAGCTTCTCATCTGAATCTAAACCCTGCCCTATACCTCGAATGCCTGCATTTGGAACCCTACATCTTCACCTCAAACCTGTAATCCCCAAACCCCAAACGTTAAACCCCTGCAAAGCCAAAAAGTGATCAAGAAGAGCAATACGAAAGCCTGAATAAGTACTAGCATAAGCCCTGAGGTTCTTTGGTATAACTTAGTATAACTGTAATTTCAAATCCCCCAAAAAACATGTATTAAGGCCTCTACAGTTAGCCAGGAATCCGAAACCCCAAAAAATTCTAAATCCTAAGCCCCATGCATGACTTAACCCCTCTCCTAAAGGGTTTAAGGCCCCAAACAACCCTATTCTAGTACTCTTTTGATACCAAAGTACACTCAGGCCTGGCGGATGCCACAGCTGAGGCGTCTGCTGGGGTTTGGGGGTGTAGGGGTTACAGGGTTTAGGGGTGCGAGGCCCGAGGATTGGGGGGGTGGCCCAGGGATTGGGGGCGTAGGGTTTGTCGGGTTTAGGGGTCTAGGGTTTCGGGGGCTTAGGGTTTAGGGTTTAGGGGTCTGGAGTTTGGGGGCTTAGAATTTCGGGTTTATGGGTCTAAGGTTTTGGGGCTTGGAGTTAAGGGAAACCGGGAACCTTCAACACGCGAAATTGTTGAACGCATCGGGCTCATGCTCGCCCCTACATGGGAACCTGACATTCGAAGCCCTGCCTTGCCCCAGAACATCCCATGAGAGTGGGTGACCCAGATAAAGGCATTACAATTCCGAGTCTCGGATTTGGGGGAGCGTTCATCCGACGACTCTCCCCGGCACGCAGAAGAGAGGCTCGACAAGAAGAGCGAGGGGCCTAGAATCCCAGAGCTCTCTCGTAGGCTCACTTCAAAACAGGCCTTCTCTTGCAGGATGAAGCTAAGTGGCTCCCCGAAAAGGGCTTCTGCTCGAACCACGGGGCTCCCCTTCATCGGTTCTGTACCACCCAGCACAACCCATGTGAGGCGGACCTGCCCTTGAGTTTCAGATACCGTATTATTGGCATCATTGTATCATCATCATTGGTACTACTATTATGTATATGACTATCATCATCACCATCATCACCATCACCATCAATATATGTATTGGGGTCATGAGTATTATTTGTTAATGGCATTGTTGTTTTTGACTTTCAATCCTTGCAACATGTCCCACCCAAGGCAAGCCCTCCAAGCCTGGAGCCCCTTGGGCCCTAGAGAAATAGAAGTACCTGTGGCCCTCAAAGAAACTGCCTAGCTTTTGTTTTTAAAGGAGTTTTATGTATAGAAACCATCATCGGGAACCCAAAGAGGTATACAGTTACAAGAAAAGTTCAAAACCTTACGCAAATCCTTCCCATCCATTCTCCGGGCAGCATCCAGCATCCCTTCCAGGACATTGCTTCTTGGCGGGCGCAAGGACTGGATGCGATCGGCTTCTCGGGCTTACAATGTCACAGTCGCCTAAACGCGACATGGTTGCTTATATGAAGAACTGTGTAGAACAACTTGCAAAACTAGATGTGCGCATGTCAAGAGACTGTTTGTACACACATACATGTATATACAGTGTAGATTTTAGCAGATGAGAGAGAGAGAGAGATATATATATATATAGATAGATAGTATTATACATATACACAGAGAGAGATAGAGTCGAAGCTCCCTAAACCTTAAGCCCTCAAGCCTACAGCAGCCCGAAAGCCTTTTAAGCTTCACGACCACAGGGCCGAAAAAGGCTGAAGGTTGCCCAGAGCTCGAAGACTCCAAGGCTACTTACTACGGTTGATGACATTAAAAGATTCGGGCTCAGGGTTCTGAAGATGGGTACTATGAAGGTTCCTTATTAGGATTTAGGGTTCTATAAGGGTACTGCGGTTGATGATATACATCCTGACTGCGGTTGATGATATACATCCTGCATTAAGTATACCGGGCCAGTAGATGCGAAGATCGCCTGCTTGCTGTTTGTGGAAGCTCGCTATCTCTTGTGTTTTTTCTCTCTTCGTGGGCAATTTGTAATACTTGGCCACACACACACACACGCTCACCGTATTGTCATGCACGCTCCAGTAGCGAACAAGGAAGCAGTGCATAAATTCGGATGACACCGTGGCTCAACCCCGAGATCGGCTGGTCGATTGATTCGGAAAACAGTGAGGACCTATTCAGATGCAAACCTGCACTCGTGCTGATGCCAACCACGACCTTCTTTTAGGGCTTAGGCCTCGCCGGCCAAAGTCTCATAATGTCGTCTTTTGGATTTAGTTGTAAACGGGTAGGTTTCTCATTATAGCTAGCCAGCATCTTTCCCCTTTTGGGGTTTTCGAACCGCGAGTTTTTTGTCAGGATGTGTGGTCTTCCAACTCCTTAGCTGTCCGCGATCTTTGGTTGGCGCAGCCTAATGCCTTCTTCCCTTGGGGGTTTGGGCTTTGCAATCGGACTCGCCACCCATCGTCTGCTTTTAGGGTTAGGGGTTTGACAACCAATGTCATTCTATTTTTTTCTAGGCTTCCGGTAGTCGCACCTGTTTCTTCCGGAGTAATTCCCGATGTTTTGCGAATCTGCGCCCAGGTTTTCCGAACTGCGTATCTTTCTTTTGCTGAAATTGGCTTTCCTGAATTTCGGTTGTTTTCCGAATGTTGCTTAGCCAGATATCGGGAAGCTTCCCGTGCCCTTCAGGTCGTGGCGAGGTGCGCTGCGACCCAGATGATTCAAGTTCACGGGTGGTTTGGAGTCGCAATGTTTGGTATGCAAACCTTGGGGCGTTACGTCTTGATGGTGGAGATCTGCAGGTCCCTAAATTGGGACCCTAAATCCGAAATTTCTACAAGCGGGGTAACATCGCCGAGAGGTCGCGGCCTGCGTGCTGGCCGGTGGCCAGGGGACCCGCCTCGGTTTTGTCGGAAGCCCAGCGCCGAACACAAAAGCACCCCACCCTCGTCCTTGCCACTGCCGTCGCCATGTCACGTTCTTCATCGTCATCAACATCATTATGACCAGCGTCATCGTCAACAGCAACAGCAAGAGCAGCAACAACCGCAGCCTCTACGACGACGACGACGACGACGACTGCGAGTCTGCTAGTCTTAGTACCTCTACGGCTTCTCTACTCCGACGATGACTGATGACTCCTGATGATCCTGCTGCTGCTGCTGCTGCTGCTGCTGCTGCTGCTTTCTTGTGCGGCTCCCGCTATCGCTACTGCTACTGCTACTACCACAGCGACTACCGCTACACTTACACTACCACCACGACATATCGACCATCACGACCTATCACGACCACCACTGCCTCATGCATACATGTCAAAATCATGGCCTCTCTGGTCTTCCAGCTAGGGTCGTCCCTTTACACGCAAAAATACGCAGCCTCAAGCAGAGGAGCCTCACTCTATAAGCCCGGCTTAAGAAGGCCCTCATGTCGGTACGCTCAAAAACCCCAAAAGCTCATTCCTGACCACAGGATGGCCCAATACCCCTTAATTAAGGAATATACCTTAAATCATAATATGAAGGCCCCTAAGGTATATTCCTTAATTAAGGGGTATTGGGCTCTCTGGGACCACAGGATGGCCCAAAAGGCTGCTACGACATCGGCCTGCCTTCCAAGAAGCCCTTGTTCCAGCTCTTTGCCAGGGTCCGAGATTCGGGTCTACAGCGAAGTTACGGCGTTCTGAAGGCTTAAAGTTTTTTGAAACCCATATGCAGGAATGATATGTAGGGCTCAGTGTTCGATTCCGGGGTTTAACGGCTTCAGGTGCTCAAAAAAGGGGTTTTATGTGGACTTCCGGGTCAGGCTCATGGAGCAGGAAAGCTTTGGGCTTTGAGGCCTCAGTGGTTTGCAAGCCCTAAAACGTAAACTCTAAGCCACCCTACCCTCAACCCGGGTTTCGGGGGTTTGGGGTCCAGGGCTGGGGGGTTTCGGAGCCGGAAAAGCATTTCTGGGGTGCTGCCGGAGCCTTGGGTCTCGTCACGCACATCCACAAGACCCCTTTACGGCTTAGGGTTTAGTAGGGTTTAGCCTTAGGGTTTAGTTTTTTTTTTTTGCGGGGAGGCCGTGAAGCACTGAGAAGTTTCGGGCTCCACTGGGGAATTGTGCCTCGGGCTTAACTTCGCCAAGCAGCCCGAAGTTCTGGGGACCGCTTTGCAGAAAGCACTGGACATCGCTGCGAGCAGTTCCTGAGGTCGAGAAACTTCTAAGGCTTCGAACGATGGCCAAAGAGGTGCACGGGTGCACGGTATAGTGCCGGTTAGGGTATGTTAGGGTTTCGTGATGCGCATCTCGTCTGTCATGGCCATTACTGATGCTCTCGGTGTTTGTTGTTGTTGTTGTTGCTGCTGCTGCTGCTGCTGCTGCTGCTGGTGCTGGTGTTGTTGTTGTTGTTGTGATTGTCATGTGCAGAACTTCTTGCGGTTGTTGTGGTTGCGACATAGTGATACTGAATGTTCGTTGGCATTGTTCTTCTTAGACATACGGCGACTGCGGACTAGGTTTGCAACATAAGTGTGTGTTGCCTTGTGTCGTGGAGGGTGGGCTGAGGGGTGTGGAGAAGAAACGGATAAAAGGAACGAAGAATAGCTGATATCGTTCTCGTTTTGTTGATTCAGGCTGATAGCCTCTGCGTAGGCATTTGGCTTGTCACTGGTTGGGAGAGGCTGGCGGGCCAAATCCGCGGCTTCCGTTCCTCATCATGACCAGCCGGGCACGCAGACACCGGATCGGCGACCATAATTATGGGCTTGCACAGGTAACCTTTCCACCGAAGCACCGTTCTAATTGATGCATGCAAAGCGACTGCTAGATGCAGGCAATGCTTGCCGATAGTATTCGCAAAAAGTAACATGTGAGCGAGGTAAAGGCAGCTTGAAACCGCGGTTTTGGAGGGTTCCAACACCTGCTACGCGAGCCTCCTGAGACTTCGAGCGTCAGGGGTATAGTGTGCAAGCACGGCGGAGCATGCTCCCGTGCTTTACAGAGCCCAGACAGTCGAGTGGTGTGGCTGTTGTGCCTTAGCTTATGACTACCCATAGGCCCCTAAGTAGTTCCTTTTTGGGTTTACCTTATAGGATTCGAAATATAAACCACAACAATGAAAGGAACTACTAGGGGTTTATGGGTAATTGTTACTTGATTGCGGGCTGCAACAGGAACCTCAAGTGCAGCGAGGAGTGTACCGATTCTTCAACCTACTGCCTGGGCTTCGAAGTATAAGACTGAGAGAGCGTGCTCCCCAAGCCCTGTAGACCCTAGACCCCTGCTTATCAGAGGAGCCCTGGAAGGTTTAAACAGAGCCTCACTGATTTAATCTAGGACTTCCCAGAAATCCAAGCACCCACCCGGCGCTGTTCAGACTTTCAGTGCGGCCAAGACATGTTCAATGTCAGCCTGACTCTAGGCCCAGGGAAAAGCAAGATCGACGCTGCATAGACATTTCAAGAGGCCATCCCCGGAATCTGACACGGAACCTTCCCTGACCAGAAAGCGGAATCAAACCTAAGTCGAAAAGCTTTGCCCTATCGTACCTGTGGCCCGAGACCTAAGGGACGATAGAAGGAATTCAGAATGAGAAGCCGCAAGGGTGAGAAGGTCTTCTTGAGGGCTGCAGGGAGCAGTAACCAAAGTTGGGGGAGGGGGGGTGCAATTTCAGCCCAATAGGTCCGATGACACACATGCAGACGGTGAGCTTTTTCGATGAGCCCGAGACCCAGCGGTGAGGGGTGTGGGCAAAGACAGGCACACCAGCAACACACCCTTATAGCCCCTAGAAACTTAAACTTACGAAGACCCTTCTGGTCGCGTTTGAGGCTAGGTTGCCCTTGAGTTCACCTAGGAAACTGGAGAAGTAAGGCTCCGGGTTCAGGTTAATCTGAAGCCTGACCCGAGCTTTCTGGAGTGAGGGCCAAGGGCCATTAAAGGTCCCATGATTTTTTGGCCTGGTCGGTTTTGAGCTTCTTGGGCTTGCGACGGTCGAGAGTCGAGATTCTTTCGGCGATGACTCAATATCTTATCGACACAGTCGAATCGGTATACCCTCCCTGGTATAAGATGAATACCGCTGTAAACGGCTTCATGTCCTTGACCTGTGCCGGTGTTATAATTAATTAGCTGCCTTGAAGAGGCTTTCCGACATGTTGAGAGGCACATGTTGAGATGTCACAGATGCTGCTGATATCGACCCCTGACCCATCCTGCCGACGAGACTCCTTCAGTCCGAAACTTCAAGCCCTATAGAGCCCAAATCCGGCAATCATGAACGAGCATCTGCTGGCTTCGCTTTGCACTCCGGCCCGGTGGTGGTTTGCAGTGCCACTTTCTAGTGAACAGGCGGCGCAGCACACCTCCAGCCTCCACCTGACGCTCTCCTTCCCTGGGCCCTAGCTGCCCTAGCTACTGCCAAAGGAACAACTACTTCGGGGCGTCGAAGGAAGAAGTGCCCCATCTGGCTTGGGAACGAGTCGTTGCTTGAGAGAGCAGGAGAGAGAGAGAGAGA
>CAJNJA010023920.1:0-20870 GCA_905231915.1 Symbiodinium necroappetens | reverse complement strand
CCCGCAACAGTCGGGGGCGCTTGACGCGCGCGGGCAAGGGGCAACTCTTGCCCGTAGCCCTGGCGAAAGAAAAGAGAGAGAGAGAGAGAGAGAGAGAGAGAGGAGCTAGGCTTATAGTGTTTAGTTTAGGGGTTTGGGGATACCAGGCACGGAGAGGGGGAGGGACGGAGAGAGAGAAATCGCTCCCAGGTTTGTTCATCTAGTGCCGCCCAAATCAAAAAGACAGAGCGCAAAACCTTACGGGGCATTCCCAAAAAGACAACGGTGACAGTGAAACTTCCGTGGGGGAGCCCTTGTCGGTGCTCCTTGAGTCTATGTTCGATGTTCCTTTCTGACTCTCCAGGTTTTTGGAGCTTCGGCCCCTATCCAGGTATGGTTCTTCGAGCAGGGCACCATGCCATGTCTGTCTCCGGACGGAAAGATCATTCTCGAGACTGGAGCTCAGTCTCGTCAGCGCTGAATGTGAGCGGATCCTTCAAGATTTTGTGGTGGTCCTTTTGTTAAGGATTTTCTGGACAAAGATAGGGCATCCAGTTTTTTGGTGGTCCTTTTGTTAAGGAGTTTTTGGACAAAGATAGTTAGGGTCCATCCCCATCCAAGTTGAAGCCCTACACTGGAACACCCCCAGGCCATAGATTGTCCGAGCGTGAGCGCCGAAACCCCACAGGGGACCCAGAACTACAAATGAAAGCGAGCCACCCGCGTTGGCTCGAGGTCGGCAGGCACGGTGGCTTCGAATCCGGATGGCAACGGTGGTCTTTATCCCGCTCGGCTCTCTTGCGGTGTTACTGTTAAATTGGGTATAGGGATTTCATTAAGTTACCATCATAGGCATCTATAGTATCAACCCCTTAACAAGAACCCAGTAAATCTTCTTTCAGACCTGCGGCTCTCTCGTGGCCGGGGTTTTGCGAGGTTGAGGACGGGGTTTTGGGGGCCTCAGATTGTCGGTTGCAGGGTTTGGGCTTGGGGGCGTCGTGTTCTTGGGTAATTTTAGGGTCTAAGCTATCCCCTCAAATCCCCAGATGAGAGTTGAAGGTGTTTTTTTGACTCCTCGGTTGTGGATGTTGGTCGGCATCGTAGTCGATCATGAGGCCGTCGTTTGATCCTGCACTCCCCAGGGCTTTAAAAAGCCTGGGCCCTTAATGCTGGCCTAAGACGAGTACATCATAGAATGTCCCGGAAACAGCCCAAACTCGATCCTCTGTTCTTTTGCTTCAGCTACAACAGCCTCCAACATTGCAGCATCCCATCCGACCGTTCGCCGTGAACCCGCCGAAGGTCCAGCCGACAAGAAGTTGACTGGAGTCCCCCATAAACCCCAAATCATTTCTTGGGTACTGCTCCCATACAGTAGCAGTCTATAATGGGGCTACTATTCAGGGCTTTATGTATCCATATTATGAATGCTACTCAACTGTTACTGAGTGAGGCCTTTATCCAACCCAAATCCTGCATCTGGCGGTGCCTTGTTGTGAACAGGAATCCTACACCGTATATCCCAAATGTTTGCAGACCTTGCTTGGACTTGTCCGAGTGTGAGCGTCAAAAATCCCAGGGAGGAACCTTTTCTAAATCCTAGAACCTAGCCATGCGAGAGGGACCTATCCTAGAACAGAGCCAAAAAATCCTACATGGGAGCCGCAATCCCACAGCAGCCCCAAAAAAAAAGAACCCAACTCCTAGGCGCTCCAACGGAGCGGCTGCCTGGGTCGTCTCCAATCCCTCGGGGTCCGGCTGGGTTTCGATTCCGGATTTCAGGGAGGACTTGGACTTCCATCAGCTTCCCAGAGAGCCCAATACCCTTTAAATACGGAATATACCTGTCAGAATCGGGGCTTAAATACTATGATTTATAAGGTATGGGCTCTCTGGGTTCTGTCCGGCAGATAGGAACCTGAGCTGAAAGCCGTAAAGTCTTGGGCTTTGGGCCCGGATAGCCCTGGAGGTTCTGGGCAAGTTTGCTTTTTCTACGTATCGGTCTCGGACCTCCGAGCTGTGCCGGGCGAGGTGTAAGAAGATTTGGAACTGCAGACACCGAGTCCGCCCTCAAGGGTTCTCAGATTATGTAAAGGGGTTTAGGGTTTAGGGGTTTAGGGTTTATAGGGATTAAGATTAAGGGTTCTAGAAGTGGTTTCGAGGGTTTCCCAGCGGATGCTTGCCAATCGACCGGCCATGGATCTGCGAACTTTGCAACACAAAGTGGGTGCCTGTGCTTCCTACCACTATGTGGGTATTGCTAAGTTTCAGCCCTTGCCAGTATACTCTTGCATGTCTCAGCCCTACTGCTTGATGATGTTGTTGATGATGATGATGATGGTGATGATGACGGAGTTGCTCATGACGGTAATGGCTGCCATGGCGATAATGTTGATGGTGGCCGTGGACCTGATGGGGTGCTAGTAGCATTGCCAGCCGTGCGGTTGCCACCTTTTTTGCTGTAAGCCTGTAAGTATAGCAAGAGTGCGGGGAGAAGGTGAAGAGTTTGCATGTCTTCTCCGTGGACAATCCTCTTTGCCGGCCTGCCGACCCATGCTTCGTTGGGTCAGAGCCTTGGCCAGAGCGTGTTACGGAAAAGTCGGCAACTTTTCCCATATGGGGTTTGTACCAAGGATCCTAGCTCAGTGCCTCCTACGTCTTGAAATCTCTGTGTCTGATGCTTGCAGAAGAACTCTGGTACAAGGTTTCGCCCGCGATCTCTCCCAATCCCATGCTCAAAACCACCGTCGTGGTGTTCCGATGTAAGAAACCTCGCACGCCAAACCCATAACTTGCAAATCTTTGGCCGAAACCCTGACACCCTAAACAGACTTGAATTACTTAAACCCTCAACCCTAACACCCATAATTAACCCGAGCCTAACCCTCACAGCAACCCCCTAAAGCCCCAAACTCTTCACCCTCACCCCCTAAACCCGTGTAGCCCTGAGTCCTAGGCACCCGAACCCCATTGACTGCATCCACGGGACCTAGGTACTGCCTCGCCCGGAGCGCCGACTGTGGAAACAAATGTGCCCGGCTCCTGGATGTCGGCATTGGGGCCTTTATAGATCAGCATGCGAAAGCGAAGGCATGGCTATAACACAGACTCCAAAAAGCACAACGCTGAAACCAGCTACGGAGCGCCCTGGGCGAATGAACTTTAGTTGCAAACCTGCCCACAAACTTGTCGTTGCAACTTCAAGAGTTTCTACTCCCCGCTTCTTTCAGAGACGGACAACGCACGTTTTTAGTCGTGCGTGGCGCTCCGAAACCCTGACCCGTATTCGGTATGTTCCGTAGCAGCAAAGTCCGACGAGGTTTGGAAGGCAAGTCCGGAGGAGAAGGTTGGTGTAGTGGCCAAGAAGGGCGGGCGGCCGAGTGTGGTGGAGTATAGCACGACTGGCCTGTTTGAACCTTTATTTATTGGGTTTTGGTCACAAGCAAGGGTCGGGTGAGGTGGTCGACTTCCCAATCTAAAGCACTCTACATGCATGCTACACAGTGTTCCAGGCATGGTTTTCGGTTTAAAGCGGTGGGTTGGTGACTTCAGTAGTGGCTGCTTAGCTGCTTTGCAAGTTTTCTCCATCCCTTCTCCTCGAATGCACGGCCTCACGTTACAGCCCAGAGACGGCAGGTGAGCTGGACGATGCGCGGAAGAACCAGCTTGATGGTACTGGAAGATTGGCTTTCGGAGCTTCAAGCTCAGCAGCGTGAATATGGAATTTAGGCTAAGAAGGGGTTCGTGCTTCCGGGTTTAGGGAGCTTGCGCTAGATCGGTAGTTTGTCGCGACTAGAACCGTTGTAAGCGACCACTCTTCCAGCAGCACCGTGACTGTGAAGGTCACATGGAGGAAGCCGTTGCTGCAAAGAAAGGTAACGCACGCAGAGGGTTAGCGTTGCCTTCCCTGCCTTTTCGTGGTCCCAGAGCCCAGCTGTCCTGTCCGTCCCGCAATCCATAGTCGGGTAGAAGACTCAGGTTTTATATCCCCAGACACTTCAACACTCGTGAGTGCGAGAATCATTGGGTTTCGCATCATGTCTCGTGACTCTTGTGCCATCCCGCCCGAGGCCGGCAATATTTGCAATCATTTCTTCTCGATTGACTTTTTGGCGAATGCCGGGGACCCGCATGTCCGCTCTCTTTTTGGGTCTAGGGCCTAGTTCAGGGCAATGAGGCGGCTGCAAGGTTGGATTCAGGGTTTTTCTGGGGGTTTCGGGCATGTTTGGGGATTGCAGCGGCATAAGCTCGAATCTCAGCATTTCAGGGCTTGGGTTACGAGCGGATCTGGCTAGTCCTCAAGCCCAGCAGCAGAAAAAGGCTTCTTCAGGGCACTTCTGTATCCGCCTCCATTGCAGCCTTCGATCCTGCCGTCCGAAGATGAGTACAACATTATGTTGTGTCATATCATGCCTGTACTTCACTCCTGTTCCGGCACACCTGCCGTGATGTTTTGCATGGCCAAGATTCGGTGCGTGGTGATCGCATGACAAAGGTTTTCGGAGCAGTCTTATGCAGTAACTTGTGCAGTTGCAAAGGGGCCCTCAAACTAAACCCTATAAGAACCGCTGCTCTGCTGTCATTGGCTTAGGTCGTTGTCCCGAACATGGCGGCCATGTTCCATCTCGCGCACAAGAAGAAGCCTGGCTTTGAGCAAGCCTTGCACCAGCAGGGTAGGTCCGAGGTCTGAGCTTATAGGTTTGAGAGCTCAGGTTCGAAGGTAGAGGCCTGTAATGTAGGGGCCCTACAAGCCATTACCTATAGTAGTTTGGGAGCTTCTTATAATATTTGTGGTCTAATGTACCCCAAAATCCTGTTCCGATTATTTTGGCCTCTACATGACTGCCATCGAAACGTCGGGTTGTGGCTGCGGTGTGCAAGGTCTTCGGCTAGCGTCGTTCAAGGTCTTAAGGCAGTGAGCGGTGAGCGGACGCATTGAGCCGCTCAGACTTCAGCACCAACTGTGGTCCCTTTGGTGATCTGCTGGGTCTCCTCGAAGCCAACCCGAGTGTTGCCAGGAAGTCCCCACAGAGCCCAACACCCCTTAATTAAGGAATATAACTTAAATTTACAGGGGCCTTAATATTATGATTTAAGGCATATTCCTTAATTAAGGGGTATTGGGCTCTCTAGGTCACCAAACAAACACCAGCTCACGTTCAGAGACCGCCTGAACTCCAAAGCCTACTCTTTGGTCCCGGTGTGTTCGATGGCAGGATCGCTCATCTGATTTCACTTTTGGACCCTTGGCGTGTCTGCGTGTATAAACCCTTAGCCGTCCACCCTAAACCCTAAAACTCTACACCGACACCCCGAACCCTAAGCCCAAGCCCCTAAGCCTTAAACCTGAAAATCCAAAGTGCCGCTTCGTGTTCGCTTCTAGGATTCCTTGTGCCGGGGAAGACGGCAAAACCGTGAAGCCGGACAGCAACAATGGCAAGGGAGCCCGGTTGCTCCTGTCGGTCTGGCAGCGTCGCGATCTCCAGGGCGACTACAGGTTGAATGTGAGGCTCAAGTTATCAGAGCATGAAGCTGCCTTGGATTTAGGTTTCTGGTGTTGGGAGTTTGGAGATGTATAGCAGAGGTTTACGTGTCAGATGCGGAAATTTCCGGGGCCCAGTTTACAGTGCTGAGCGTTCACGTTCAGGAAGGGCCGCAAGGGAATATTTTAGTTTATTGAAGAGTTGAAGCGGGTTCAGGATCACTGAGGAGTTAAGATGAAAGTATGTCGGGCTACGGTTTAGGCTCAGGAATATTGAGGATTTAAGATGAAACCTACGGCTTAGCATGGCTTCGATATGTAGGTGTCTATAGGGTGTTTCGGTCGGACCACGAGTTCGGTGTTCAGGGGTGGTAGGTTTTAGGGTTTAAGGTTGTTTTCTTTAGGGTTTGGGGGGGTTTGTGCTTAGGGTGTATAGGATTTTTCTCCATCACGGCTAGGGCAGGTTCAACCTCACCTTACCTTCTGAATGCTCGCGATTTGCCACTGCGGCAGTCGTGGTAGTTGGCTTTGTTGAGCGGGACATGGGTGTAGCACTGAGGTAAGGTGATTGTTAACCCTAACCCTTCAACCCCAAAAATCCACAGCCCCTGACCATAAGTCTATGTGCGACATCTCAGGAACAGGCCCTTGAACCAAAAAGCGCCTCTCTCCGAGGCCTGAAATTGGAGGCATTTGTCTTCGACGTCTTTCCAATGAGCAGCAAGATGGTTGGGATCCCGGCCGGCGTATATCGATTTTGTTTTTTGTTTTGGGGCGGGGGGGTGGTTCTGGGGCCAGGATTCAGAGCCCCAAGGATCCCTCCCGATGGATGAGGGCTTTAAGAAGGTACTTACTGGGCTCTTGTTAAGGGGTTTTAGTTAAGTTTGCCATAATAGAGATCTATCGTAACGAATATGATATGGTTTCCTTCTTATGGGAACTTCAATTAGATCTCCTAACAAGAACCGCAGGTTTCCAGGCACTTCCAGCATGCCTCGCTGCATTAGGCGTTGAGGGCTCAGCCTAACAAAATGCAGGGAGGGGGGGAGGGGGGAGGGTTTAGGTATTTAGGGTTTAGGGTGAAGGGTTTAGGGAGGGGAAGGGTTTATTTAGGGTTTAGGGTTTAGGCCTGTGGAAAGGGGAGGGAGGGGGACGTGATCCTGACGATGTTTGTTGTTGCTGTTGCTGCAGACCGCCGCGATCCTTCTCATCAGCAGCATCTTCATGACCGTTGTCCTCGGCGTCCGTCTCCGCCACGTCCTCCTCATGGTCACGGTACCGTCGTCATCATCAACATCATCATCATCATTATTATTATCATCATCATCGTCATCGCCATGGTCATCATGATCTTCATCATGTTCGTCATAATTTTCTGAGCTGGCATTTTCCTTCTGGTCCTCATGAGAACCATGATGACCTCTGCAACCAACGCGTCAGCATCGCCACCTTCATCTTGATCCTCGTCTTCATCGACTATCAGGGTTGACATGAGCTTAGTTTAACCGTTTGGGGCTTATATAGACCTATGATAATTCAAAAGGTTAACCGTTTTGTTTTTGACTAAGGGACTCGGCCCCTAAGTGAGCAACATGGAGCTGTTTTGAGCCAGGCGATCCTGGAGACCAAGCGGGAGGAAGAGTTCGCTCCGGTAAAGAATGCCCCGGGCACTCCCAGCGACAGCCGGGGCCTCGACCAAGAGCTCACAGGTTCCATCTCACAAAAGGCCTAAACCTCTCAAACCCTGCACCCTCAACACCTCGGGCTCGTCCTGGCTAAGTGGGAGGGAAAAAAACAACACCTCAAGGACCAGGACCAGAAAGCCTAAGTCCAAAAATAATAAGCCCTGAATCTCCACCCTCCCTCCAAGCACGGTTTGGTTCGGTTCCCTTCAGTGCTGTCGGAGTGCGGTACGACGGGAAAGTGCTGTTGAAATGCCCATGTGAAAGGTCCGGACAGCGCCCGCGCCATGGTCAGCGCGCTCTGTCGGAGTTGGATAGAGCAGGCAGGGTTCAAGTTGTTTCGGACAACATCTTTGGGGTGAGGGTGGTGGGGGTTCTATTTTCAGAATCAGCACCACTGCCCAAGCACAGAACCCTTGTACAAGTGCAGTCTTGGGGCTCGGGCTCGGCTTTGTGAGTTCTGGCTCTGACAACCGAGACCGCGAACCCTGTAAGGAACAGCTCAAAGCTCTAATCAGGCTCTAATCGAACCGGAAAACCCCACCCACCACCCAATGACGTGGACAAGGGTCGAACACAGCCCTGCCAAGGCTGTATCTGGGGATTGTTGGGCCACTCGAGCGGTGCACATACCCGGAGATCCGGAACAAAAACCCCAACCTTCGAAGCCTCCCTTCAATGGGCAGGGCAGCGCAGAGCCTTTCCGATAGACTCTAGACCCTCACTTCGAAAACCCCCTTCAGCTTGCAAGTAACGCGAGGGCCCCTCAAGCTGTGACTCCCTGTAAAGGCCGGTGGAAAGCTGGAGGGCAGCAAGGACGACGTTGTCGAGGCCTAAACCCTAAACTTGCAACGGGGTTGCATCAGCTTGGTTGTTGCAGGTCTTCGACTTCGGGATTCCACGCGTCTTCGCCTGCTTCAGGCGTTGCAAGGTGTAGTTTCGGAATGCTGTAAGGTTCTCAATGAAATGGTGGGGATGAGGACCTGGGTGGCTAGCTTCTTTGCACTTATACCCCATGCTGATTATGAAGGCCCCTATATGAAAGCCTTCGGGTTCCTGTAACAAACCGATATAAACCCTGCCTGCTATCCTTTCGTCCGGGATGCCCACATCGATCGCAGCACGGCGCCCAAGTCGCCCAAACCCAAACGCCCGCACGGAAATTCGAGCCCCGATCCTGAACCGTAAGCCACCCGAAACCCTTAGAATAAACCCATAGGTCCTGAAATGTATACCACCCTGACTGGGCACTGAAGTATCTTCCCTTCACCCATAAGCAGCACCCTCCCAAGTTGGCTTATGCAGCGCCAACGCTGAACCCTGAGTCTCCGGCTAGGAAGAAATACTATTTTTGTTGCTTGCGTTAGTATTCTATGCCCCCACGGAGTTCTGCAAAAAGAGCTGCTGTCGCTTTGGGCTTATAAAAAGGGCCTATGGAAGCTGTGAAGCATGGAAGCTGCAAACAGTCTTCAGCATCACCCTAAACCCTAAACCCAACAGTCTTCAGCATAACCCAAAACCCAAAACCCAACAGTCTTCAGCATCACCCTAAACCCAACCCTGAACCCTAAACAGTCTTCAGCATAACCCTAAATCCAACACCCTGAACCATATAAGCCCTGACTAGGTGTCACCCTTGCTGTCTTACGCGGGGGAGGGCCGTGGTCTCAGCTTCCTGAGGCTTCAGGGTTTTGAGTTGCTTTTGGGGTTTAGGGCTCATAGGGCTCATAGGGCTTTGCTGCGTTATTTGGGGTTGAGGGTTTAAGTAGCACTTTTGGTGTGTTGGGTTTGGGAATTAGCATTGTTTGCTTGGGGGGTTTGGTTCAGCTTTGGCATAATCGCGTCCATCTTTGGTACCCAGAAGCGTGCAGGGCCAAATGGCACCTCCAAAAAACACAGCCACCCACGCAATTGGGGTTAGGGTTTGCAAAATTCTTTAAACAAAAGAGTGAGTGTCTTGTGAAAAACTCTGGTTGCGAGAGTCCTGGATGCAAAAAGGGTTTAATGAGTGCCTGGCGCCAACAGAACCCAGCCCTGCCTCTTCCACGCTCAGGTTTGAAGAAGCAAGGTGGGGGGCCACCCGAAAGCCTTGAACCCTTGGTTTGAAAAGCACTGAGGCACATACAGGCCAGCCGGAGTCCGCACACCCAAAGTTGGAGAAGTTGTACTAACCCCAAAAATTCGCACCAAGAATCACGACAAAGCCGCCAATGCCCCACACCCTAACCCTAAATCTCATGCCAGAGGTCTAAAGAAGAAAGGGTCGGAATGCATACTTGTATGTTTTTGGTAGTTGGGTCTTATAGTATTACCCCAAAACGATAGCCTGCGTTTGTAGATAGGTCGTTCAAAAAAGTCACGACAGTCACTGGGCTCCACCAGGTGTGGCGGACCGTGTGAGTGGCCAGACTTTTCCGGTGCCGTGCCACTTGGAGTGAGCCTCCAGTAGGGAGACCCCTTTAAAGGGGACCCCTCTTGACCCTACTTCTGGCCTTCTTAAAAGGGTCCCCTATTCAGAGGGTCTATATCCCCAAGGGTCCCCCTAATCCTACCAGCCATAAACCATCCAAGGCCCGACAAGCCTTGGAAAATCCTTCCTTGTAGTATGCCCTATGTATCAACCCCCAATAAATGCACCAAAAGATGCTTCTATATAACTCTATATACCCGACCTATGTATAAACCCCCATATAGTAAACCTCCAAAAAGTTGGAAACCGGATTAAGGACAATTCGTGCTGGGATTCCCTATACACTACTCTTAGGGATTGAGGCTATTGGGTTTCCAACTGTTGGGCTTCTACTGCAAGCCCTGTAGATGCCTCTATAAAACCCTAAACCCACATAAACCCCCTACTATAGATGCCTCAACAAACCCCCTATATGTATAAACCCCCATAGGCCCTGCAGAGGCCTCTATAAACCCAGACCCGGGAGGTTCCCTCTAAGCACTTACGCTGGCGTTGCCTAGGAGTTTGTTTCTTGCAGTACAAGCCCTTAAAGGCCCAAAGGGCTATTTCAACAGGTCCTTTCGGTACGTCGTGTTGGGGTCTAAAGGGGCTCTTGCTGCATGGCAGAAGGCGAAGTCTCTAGATTAGTCGTGAAGAGAGTACCCCCCCCCCCTATGTACTTAGAATCCTTTGAGAGCGTCTTGAATCCCTGCTCATTTCGCGTCCTACGATGACTGAAGCGCCCAAAGCCAAAAGCCCTTAGCCCTATGCCCCAGAATCGTGACACCAAGGACATCTCGTGACATTCAATAAGCGGGCCTGTGGAGGTAGCAGCACAGAGTACTGACTACTGTCAATCATTCAGAGACTTCCTTGTAAGCACCGTATCAGTTTATCGTTTCACCTCTTTCGGAGGAGTAGAGTTGCAGCAGCATGCTTGCAGATCAAATTGCAGAAAATTGAACAGCGGCCGGTGGATTTCACCAGTACTGCAGCCCGACATCGAAGTCATGATTGTGACATCAAGATTGCCACCGCATTGATAGTAGCAGCTTGAAGCCAAAGGCAAGTTCAGTCGCAAAATAGCACAAGGCACAAGCAGACCCACAACCTAAATCCTGGCAGTATCCGCAGCGGTGACGATGGTTAACTCTAGTTCCATCATTGCCTGTACCACCATCTTGACAGGAAGCCCTCGTAACTGCACGTGATGATGCCGACGTGGCCGCTTCCTATTGGCGTAGAAGTAAGTACCTCTGCAGTCATGATCATCGGCACGACCTCTTCCAACCACATGCCCAATGGCATGATTTATGGTAATGAAGCATGGTCCTGGTCGCGCCACGGCCATCAAATCAACATCTCCATCATCATCAACATCATCATCATCATGATCACCCATATCATCATCACTACCACCACCGTCATCATTTGCATCAACCAGGCATCACCTACCAGGAGCAGGGCCATATGACCGATGAACCACGGCGCAAGCATCAGCCCAAACATTTGCTTTGCTCGTCTTCTCCAGAACTAGATCCTGCGGTTTATGATTTGGGATTTAGACTTTGCGTTTCGAATGCCTGGCAGGAGCGGGAGGGAGGGAGAGAGAGAGAGCCACAGAGAGAGAGAGAGAGAGAGAGCCGGTTTCTGGATTTCTAGGTCGAGCTTAGCTCCACTCTTCTGAGTCCGTGTGAGAGACAGTTAGAGAGAGGCAGACAGACGGAGAGAGCTTCACTCGGGGTTCAGTTGACCGAAAATGGCTTGGGTAGCAAGTATATCACTTGTCGCTTCCTCATTGAGCTGGTACCTATCCAGTCGCAAGAGGGAAAGAAATCGATCCTTCAAGCTACCGGAACCCTACATCTAACCAGGACTCCCAAACCCAAGCAGGCCCGCATGCAGGGCGCTGGCTGCGGCTGGCAGGCTCTCTGCTCATCTCCTGATCTCTGAGCTTCATTTCAAGCAGACCTAAAACGGTTCTAACATATAGAAGTCTTGATAAGTAAGATTAGTTCTAGTATTCCGCTTTAGTTCCCTTATGATTGTGCTATAGCGGGATCCAAAACCCGCTTGTGTAATTATTAGGGCACATACCTCATCGCTGGCCCGTTGAACAGCGCACCTTCTAACATAGCCACACAGAACTTCATGTGCTGAGGCTTTTGCACAAGCCTTCTATCAAAAGCCAATAGAAGTTACCCTAAACCCTAAGCCCTAAATAGCCTAAACCCATAGTACGGGGCAATCGCTGAAGCCTGTTTCACGCCGACTCGCACCTATTCAACCTCTCCTGGCATGCCCGAGTTGTGAGAGAGCGTAAACCCTAAACCCAATACGGAACCAGCGTCCAGCTGCTCGCCTCCGGTGCTACGTGACACTGCCATGGAACAGGCGGTGAAAGAGCTCGCGGGCATGCATGCGCAATTTTTCCTTACCTGCGAGGACATCAAGAGCCTGTGCATTACAGCTCAGTACACGTGCGACTTCTTCGCTGCCCAGGCCAGGGTCCTGTATGAAATCCAGACGGAGCTGGAAGACTTGGTGCGAGCACACACGGCCCTTGCTATGGCGGTGAATCAGTTGCTCGGCAAGATTGCTGACAACATGCTGTCGCGTGGGAGCTCAGTGCCAGCGGAGACAGATGCTCCCGAGCCCGCAGACGCGGCGGGGAAAGGAGTTCAGTCTGATGGGGGGTCTGCTAGCTCGGCGATGGTGCTGATGCTGAAAGACGCCCTGGAGCCTCCGGTTACCCGCCTCACGCAGCTGCGTGATGCGGTGGAGTCTGGCCTGGGCAGTGTGTCCACCCAGCTCGTTGAGCTGCAGACACTGACAGCAGTCCAGAAAACGCAACATGAGAAGGTAACCGCAGAGCTGGGCAAAGTGGAAGGAGCCACCAGCAAGATGTTGACTGCCCACAGCGAGATGCAGGAGGTCCTGTCGACGATTAAAGCTGCTGGCGAACGCCATCGGCTGGATGTGGAGAAAGTGGAGATGACACTGCGGGCAAAGACGACGTCGTTGGCCGAAGACATCTCTGCGCTCAAGGGCCAGGCAAGTCAGCTCCACCAACCCAGTCATGGCCTGCTCCGAGGGCTCCAGAAAGGAGTGGACCACCAGGCCAATGCGATGGACTCCTCAGCCACCTCCCTGGCAGCCATAGGCGGGGCACTGTCCCGTCCGCCGATAGACTCTGCCGGGGTTGTGAAACTCCAAGACAGTGTCATGTCCCTTTCGGAGCTGGTCAAGGAGCTTGAAGTGCACATGAGCAGCCTGACCGAAGGGGTTGGAACAGTGGACAGCAAGCTGGTGGAGATGAAGGACCGCCTCCCCGACAAGCCGCCGTATAGAACACCCCCCGCAGAGACCAGCCAGCCCATGCCGCGAGCACCGCAAGTGATTGACTTGCAGTCCAGGATCCCTTTCTTTCGCCCGGTCAGTCAAACAGGACCCGGCATAGCTACTGTCACGTATAGTGACGGTACGCAGCAAGCCATCAGGGAGGAGACTCTGCGAGGGTTTGTTGGGTGATTTGTGTCTTAGGTGCTTGGTGGAGTTCTCATGTTTGACACCTTCCAGTTTCTTCCAAGATGCACCTCTTCCGTGATGCCGCCTGTAACGTCACCAATTGCATGTTGCATGTGATAGCATGTTGAATTTGAAGCATGCCGAATTTGAAGTTGGTGGGAGTAACTCTGCTTTTCCAGGTCGTTCGCACCACATTTGTGTTGCATGATCATTGCATGACAAGCATGTTGCATGTGGTGAATGTAATGCATGTGCAAGTTGAATCCTGCAAGCCTGTTGGATTCGAGCCTGGGTGAATATCTTAGCTTAGGAGGCTTGTTTGTTTGGTTGACTTGGGATCTGTGTCTGTTTTCGGTGATCAAGCCCTGGCGAGACCACTTGGCTAGTGTAATCGGCTCCCGCATGTGCGACTGCCACTACAGATGTCGTGCTATTTTGGCGCCTAGGAATTCATTTTGGTGACAACAGGATTGTACATTAGCCTGCGTGTGGTGGTGACTACCCGAGCAACCGTCAGAAAAACAAAGACAGGACCGCAAGGGCCATGCAACATGTCTTGTGTCTGTGAGCAGGAACTTGCTGTTTGGGATCGCCGGGGCGAGGCTTTGATAGGAGTGGTTAGTTCCCCGAAGGTGTGCTTGTTGTTGTAGACTCTTAGGAGACAACGACTCAACCAGGTGCGAGGTGCTAGGTGACTCTTGGCTGCAACCCTCTTTAATCAGGTGTAAGGTACCAGGTGACTCTTGGCTGCAAAACCATGCCCGATTGTTTGATGCGACGAGCTGCGATATGAGCTTCGCTCTGATGGCCGGGCCCGTGCAGGGTGATGGGACATGGAGTCGTCGTCTTGTCGGTGAGTGTCCCCTTCCCCCTCCTCCACGGTCTTGCCTTCTCGTGTGCTCCATGTAACCAAGGATTGCGTCCTAAGGCACGGAACCCGGCCCCCGCGCTTCTCTGACGTAACCTTAACCCACCACAACTGTGCCGAGCCATGTACCCGCCATCGCCGCAACACGACATGCCTCTGGTTCAGCATCTGCTGCCCTTCCGACAGATCTGGGAGCTGGAAGTATATGATCACCTGCAGTGTATGCCTGTAAACTTGGCTATGCATGTTGCTGAGTCCTTTTACTGGTGGATTCGGGGAACAAAGCGAGCCTGGAAGTGGTGGACATTCCAGCACTGTCCAGATACTTGGATGGGCTGTTGGATATGTTGGAGGAGTTCAGGCCACGTGATGTGGTGGTCTTGCCGTCGAAACCAGATGAGGACTTTGCCATGTTGTTTTTGATCGACTGCTGGGTCCGAGTGGAGCTGACAGCGGAAACCATGTGTTGGCCAGTTTGTGGTGTCCATCTGCCATGTTGGGAGACAGTGTTGCGACAAGCCTCGAGCCCGGAACTAGGTGGATGAGGCTGGTAGCGGCACGTGACAACATGCGCTGGAAGTGACGGGATGGTAGACATCTGACCTTGTGAGAAATGGTGAATTTGGAATTCACGCTGCTGCGGCCTTTCGTGTGGTGAGTGTGAGCACGTGAATTTGTTACTGCTGGTAATTTGGGAATTCATTAATGCTGGAGAATTTGGGAATTTATGCTGATACAGCCTCTGGTGCCACATTGTGGGGCACGGGCACATGAATTTATTTCTGCATGGCATAGGTTTGTCGCTGCATGAGACAACATGGAATACGTGTGCCGAGACACCGGCATGCTAGGCAGGATATGCCCTCTGCCTGGCTGCGTGGACAGACAATGGTGGTGTGTGTGCACTGGCGTCTGGAGTCTGCCACCTGGTTGGGACGGAAAGTCGTCCTGCTGCATGCATGTATCCCAGCGAATGTGGTGTGCGCCACCGATGTGTGCATGAGAATTTATGAGCTTGGTTACTGCCACTGAACCCGTCTGCATGTGAGTGCGCGTACAAGCAGTTTGTACGATGTGAGTGCTAGCAGAATTTGTGTCGCTTTTCAAAATTGGTCAGCATGATGCCCATGCTCTGTACCACTAGACTTTTGACATTAGGTGGAGAGTGGGATAATGTTCCTACTGCTGAGACTCCTGGATCCTGTTGCCAACGAGCGTAGCTCCTTGTTATTTGTAGTGTCTGATTTCCCTATGTGTATGCGTTTCAGGGTCCAGGGTCTCCTTGGCGTGACGTGACTATGTGCAACCTTGCCTGCCTGGTGCGAGTGTGAGAGTCGAAACCCAATGAGGTCTTTGTAGAGAAGAGCGCGAACTTCAGCCCAAAATGTTGGGGTCCAGGGACCTTATCGAAATCCCGGGTTTGCCGAGCTAGAGGTATTGCTTCAACCGGGCCTGAATCAAACCCTAAACCCTAAGGTTCTGTAAGGGTTGCTTTAAGGTTTCTATACGGATCCCCGCGGATCTCCCCAGCTACTCTACTCTGGCTTCTTGTTAGGGGACTTAATTTAAGTTACCATAATAAACAAGCCATATAATTTACTATAGATCCCCATTATGGTAACTTAAATAAGAGGTTCTTGTTAGGGGTTTAATTCAAGTTACCATACTAAAGAAACCGTATTATTTTACTATAGATCTCCATGATGGTAACTCAAAACAACATCCCCTAACAAGAACCAGTACCCCCCTCCATGCTTCAACGGTGGTTCAGGGCTCAAATTCGAGCCCCCCAAGTTTGGAAGGTGTGAAATTACAGGTCAGTGGAAAAAGCGCAGAGCCAGAGCCACTGTCTAAATGTCCCCCTCCCAACCCCGAAGCCCAAAGCTAGCAGTGCAGGGCCCGAAGCCCCACAACGCCTGAAGTTACTCCTGGCACTGGCCCAGCATCCTTCATGGGACTCGGAAGAGCGAGTCGGGATTGCTTCAGTGCTCCGTGAGGTTTAAATACCTCACCTGGACCCCAAAAGTATGTAAAATCATAGCCTTTTAAGGGTCTTGGGCCATTATTTTACCTACGTTTGGGGGTTTAGGCAGGGCTTAAGAATGAGAACTCCTTGGTCTTGTCAGGCTCAAGGTGGCTGCCCAGGCACAAGCGAGGGCAGGGCCTGTGACCTGTCGTGGGGATCCTGTGGTCAGAGGTCCTTGTAGCACATTAGGCTACGGTTTAGGGTTTAGGGTTTAGGGTTTAGTCAGGAGTCTATCATGTAGAGTTTTATGAACTTTGTTTCTGGCGTTTGCTTGCCAAAGAGCGGGGTTTCTAAAGAGCACCCTGGGGCCGAAGGAAAGAAGGGCTTGCAGGGCAATGTAGGAACCTGACTAAGGTCTCCTGGTCCTATAATTACTCCCAAAAAATAAGAGGGCTCATGAAAAAAGAACCCTAAGAAAGACTGCAAGGTTTCTTAATCAGATTCCTGTACTAATCGTTCAAGCAAGCCCTGAGGCACTAACCGTTCACCCCTAAACACGTTCACCTTGAATCGTGTCGAGCCTTGCCTGCCGAGTGCGATTTGTGAGAGTCGAAAACCTGTTAATCCAAAAAGCATACTCCCAACCCCTCTTCACATCCTAGATCGGAGAATTGTGGAAGTGTTATTCCTTTTCAACTTTACGAGCTATTATATAGTGTGAGCACCGAAACCGTATAAACATCTTAAGCGGTCGAACGTTCACCCCTTCGGTGTTTGGAGTTTACTCGGGCCCCAAAGGGCGGGGGTTACTGATAATTCCTCGCCCACTCTTGGCTTGCACTGCGCAACTCCCTGTTGCAGGGAGCCAATGCCCTGTTAATGACGGAGAATACCGTATAAGCCTTCAACTCCTGCTTTAAATCATGAAGGAGTACTGGGCTTTTTGGATAGAAAAAGAATGCATCGGTGCTTGGGAAAAGCAGTCACTCGTGCAAGCGAGACTGCCGCCTCGTAAAGGATAAGCTTAAGCCTCTCCAGCTGCTGTCTAGACCTGCCTGAGAGGGTGCGAAAGCCAGTCGCAGAGCCCGGGACTGCAAATGAGAAACTGCATTGAGAAGACTACTGGACATGGAATTGTTGAGTGCTTCCTTACCCCCCAAACAACCTACCTTTTAACGGACGTTTATCAAGAAATCATAAAAAGAAGCTCTAAGAAGGCAGGTTCTTTAGGGTCCAGGTTGTGCTCATTATGAAGGAATACGCCGTTGATCTCAACCCCTTGTCCCAAGACACTGAACCGTCCGTAAACCCTAAACGATACAGCTTGGTACTTTGTAATCGACCCCGATGCCAGGCGGTTCAGCACCAGGTCTGGCCAGCAACCAGAATGTGTGCCCCACCCAGTTAGTGTTCCATGGCTTTCGGGTTTAGGGGGTGTTGGGATTCAAGCCGGCAGTCATAACAGGCCTGGATGCACAAGGGTTCAAGGAACAGGCTGTAATGCTCGGGCGCGCTTGGCAGAGGTTTTGGCTGTCCTTGCGCAGACCGTGGGTAGCGGCTGTCAATCGTCCTCGCCGCCATGCAAGGTTGAATCAGCTTCAGCAGCTGCAGAGTGGAGGACGGCATGACTGCATGACCAGACAGTTACATGTTTAGAAGGCCTGCGCTGCTCATTGCCCCTTTCTCCAGGCCCTCAGAGACTGTTGCAGGATGCACTCCACGGGGAAACTTCCTTGTGGCTTTTTTGAGCTTTTTTCGTGAAACTGTCATCTCAACATATGCTTAAAGGGTTGTTAATGCCGGATATCGGTCTAAGCAGGCGAGGCAATAGCTAGTAATGCGCTGAAGTGGCTGCCACACCCTGATGGTCAACTGCCCAAATCTCTACTTATCTACTTACGGCGTGCATGCAAGCAGTTGCACGCGTCGATCACCTGCAACGAGGCTTAGAACTGCACTGTATAGAGGTATGTTGAAGTTGAAACGTCAACGCCAAATCGTTACCTCCTGCGGATGTTTGACAAGCTCTCAGGAGAAAAATGCACAAAACATAGCGACGTCACGCAACGTCACCTCGGAAATCTCCGAAATTAGCGACCACAGTCGTCGCAAATAGAGCCAAATGACCCACATAGCCCCCATGTTGCTCTTTGTCGTGTAACTCGAGCCTCAACGAAAACCGCAAACCAGATAGGGAACCCCCAAAGCACCCTGTCTGACTCAGATATGGCTTCTTTTGCTGATTGGCACAAAAACACTGTCTGGCATCCCCAAAGCACCCTACTTGGCACAGGTAGGCCGTTTGGGGGCTTTCGGACACACCGAAAACACCCTAAATGACTCGGATAGGATCGCTCCGATTCAAAACACATCGAAAACAGCTTAACTGACTCAGATAGGAGCTTTTTGCTGGTGAGCAGCACAAAGCTCCTTCTGGAACCCGCCCAGATGCTGCCCTAAAACGCCCTGTCCCAGATTGGTTTGGGCCACTACAAGCACTTTTCGGCACACCAAGAGCACCTTATTTTGGCTTCTATGGCCGCCAAAACACCTTATCTGACTCAGATAGGCTCCTTGATCAGCCAAGCACCCTATTCAGCACAGATAGGCAGTTGTCTTGCTTTGGGACCCCGAAAACACCCTATCTGACTCAGATAGGCTCCTTTTGCTGGTGACACCCTTTTGGCATTCCCTTATCATGTTTCTGTACAGATAAATAGTTACACAGTTACTAGTTGTTTTACTTTCGGGATGCCGAAAACACCTTACCTGACTCGGATCTCTGACTCAGGTAGGCTCGTTGTGCCTTCTCTGACACCCCCAAAAGCACACTCTGTTTGGCCCAGATACTGCTCCCAAACGCCCTGTCTGTGCCCTGAACCCACTACGACGACAACAACTACTACCACTAACCATGTTGAAATCAAATAGCGACCGCTGCGGAAATTAGCCGCGACGCCACCCGCCCAATTTCGAATTGTAGTTGTTATTATAGTCTGTGCAGGAGCAAAGATACAACTCGCAACATTTCTTTGCAGTCTTGTTGGCTCGAGTACGAGTCCGACCTTCTACAGTTCTAAGACGCAGTTGCCAGCATAGCTTCATCTCGAACAGTTTGGTCGGGACAGGCGACTGGTTGACGACCCATTTGCATCGCCGCTGCTGGTTGTTGATGATGTTAACTTTCGAAGTTTCAGTGTAATGATAGGTTGTGCAGCACTGTGAACTTGCTGCACGAGAAGATGAATGGGTACCTGGTGTACCTATTGCAGACAGATGCGGTGGTCCACTAAACCGTCGTGGCCTGAAAGTTGGGCCAATGTCGTAGAGTCGTAGAGGCGATGAAGCTTACATGGGTCTAAGGTATCTGACGGGGCAGATGTGGTAACTGAGTCAGGTTGACAAGGCAGCAAGTGCGCATAGCTGCTGCCCCGATTGTCAGCTTTCTTGCTGTTAAGGGAGAAGGGGGAGAACACACATGCTTGAACCGCCCACGTAGCCGATTGTGCCCGAAGGATGTGGTAGTGGCTGCAGTGGCTGTGGCTACACAGGTGCTCGGGTACGTGACGTCCGTGCTGCTAGCACGTATGCCGCCAATAATCCTTGCTGCTCGGCTGATGTTCTACACAGGTTGTGGCGGCTGTGGCAGCTGCAGCAGTTGCGGCTGCAGTGGTGCTTCTGCCTGTGGCGGCTGTGGCTGCGGAGGAGGCTGCAGCAGCTGGGCTCGAACACAGTTGACAAGAAGCTGTGCAGGTGAGAGAGGAAAAGAGGGATGGAGTGTGAGCATGCTTGTGCAGGTTATGGCGGTGGCTGCAGCAGTAGCTGTGGCTGCGGCGGTGGGTGTGGCTGCAGCGGCTGCAGTGGTGGCTGCGATCGATCGATCACTCTGCCACTCTACAACTCTGAGGCTGAAGAAAGCCCCATAACCGGATATGGCGGTTGCTCCTGCGGGGGTGGAAGGTGTAATGGCGGATGTGGCGGCGGCTACGGTGCTGGGTGTGGGTGTGGTTGTGGTGGTGGGTGTCAAGGTGGGTGCGGCTGCTCAGGGGGATGTGGCTACAACAGGGGTTGTGGTTGCAGTGGAGGGTGCGGCTGCAGCTGCGGAAGTGGCTGTGGTGGATGCAGTGGCGCTTGTGGTGGAAGGCCCCCGCCACCGCCAGCACCGCCACCGCCTCCACCTCCACCAGGTCCGCCGGCATCAACGTTGCGGACTTAGGAGCATTTGCTGCAATCCTTGTCAAGACCACATAGCAGGGAGCCAGAGGCACGGGAGATCAGATTTGATTTGCCTTGTCGGAGCCTCAAGAACTACCAACCAATGTGTATGATCAGTAATTATGCACGATCCAGAGTCTGAGTCTATTGATCCCGAAGGCATTTCACAGCTCTCCATCTCCAGCAAGCCTATAAGGCTTAAGGCTACAAGGACCCAAACTGCCAACGCTGTAGCTTTAATTCCCCCGAAACGAGACCACCATGAGGCCAAAGGCTCCTCCTCCTCCCAGCAGCTCGCCGCAGGCTCGCTTCAGGGCTTGCGCGATGTGCGGTCTCAAGCCCCGAACCCTGAGCCCAAGTTGTAGCAATTGGTGTTGCCAGAATACGAGGGTTTGTTTTGCAACGAAGGATTTTGAGGCCTGGTGTTCATGTTTTCGGGGGGGGGGGGGGGGGGGNNGTTGGGGGTGGTTTTGACATTTATGAGCTTCCGTTGCTTGAATCATGGTTTGAGCTGCCTAAACTTTTAGGTCCTCATTCTAGGATTTGCACGGCCCTAGCTCCCAGTAATCCTACTCTCCAACATGCAAACTTACAAAGCGTTAAAGGGGTTAAGGGGCTATGGCTGCGCTGGCTCCAGGTGTAAAGTTAAAGGCACACACAAAAGCGCCGAACCCGAAATCCTAAACCCCTTAAGCCCGAAA
>CAJNJA010023919.1:0-65283 GCA_905231915.1 Symbiodinium necroappetens | reverse complement strand
GAGCAAGGCACCCTAAACCCTAAGCCGGGGTAAAATTTGGGGACCTCGGCACTTATGTCCTAAACCACCCTGAAAAACCCTTAAAGGAAACCACCCCCACACGCAAACCGCAACCCTAGAAACCGGGGGGGCGGGGGCGGGCTGGGAGGGAAGGTTCGAGCCAACACAAACACGCCTATGTACGGAAGCATGGGGAGGCGTAAGTGCTTGCAGTGCTCGACTCATTTTGTCGACGATCCATGGGGTCACACCACTGACTGGCGTTATGGTCCTGGGGTGCCTCTGTACATCGACTGCAGGAGCCGCAGGAACGCAGAACTACAAAGGCTGCGAATAGGGATTTCGGACAAGAACAGTGACATGCGAAGGGGATTTCGACTAGAAGAATGGAGTGCCAATGGTGATGTCGCACTGGAAGAGTGGAATGCAGTGGAGAAAGAGCACCTCGCAAACTCACAAGGATTTCTGAACTCCAGCATGCACGTCCAGTACCCTGTACAGATGACCTGACAAGGGATCCAACCCTCACGCTTTTAAACCTTCCGGTAGCAATGTCAACATCCAGAGACGTGGGACTGTGTAACTAACAAGAATAGAAAAACTCAACGTGTCCCCAGCTTGCAACTACTCTTGCCTGCGCATCCCTCGCTCTGCCCATGACCAACGGGCCCACGGGCACACGGGCCCGCCACGGGCTCACGGACCCACGGGCCCACCCCCGAAAAGACCATGGCCGAGAAGGAAAGAAGGGAGGAACCGGCACGCCTATCCTCAGCCTGCTTCGCTAGGTCAACAGGATTAGAGGTCGGCATGTGTAAAGTCATACCGGCACCACAAACAGGTTCAAGACAACCCAACCCTTGGAACCGAAAATCTAAGGTACTAGTCCATGCAAAATCGGCGGGCTAAACGGCTAAGCCCAAAGGCTCAGAACCCCGAAACAGCAAGTCGCTGGGCCTGCAGGTCGTTCTGCACAGTGATCATGAGCCTGACAGCATAGTAA
The DNA here is from genome assembly GCA_905231915.1 of Symbiodinium necroappetens. NCBI lineage: Eukaryota > Dinophyceae > Suessiales > Symbiodiniaceae > Symbiodinium > Symbiodinium necroappetens. The sequence goes on along the minus strand of CAJNJA010023919.1, from coordinate 64,280 downwards.
AGAAGAACAGCGTGGTAAAACCCTGCATCCGAAACTTCGGTCCTAAAACCTGCACCCTCAACCTTGAAGACACAACCCACGCAACCGGGCTTTTGGGCACGTTGGGTCTTTGACCACAGGTGCACTGTCGGGCGAGGCTATGTGACCCGTCATTTGGCTTCACGGTGTCTAGGCTTTCAAGGTTTAGGGCTTTACGGCTTTGGGGGGGGCTTAGGGTTGAGGGCTTAGGAGTTTAGGATTTAGGATTGGGGTTTAGGGCTCAAGGTTTAGGCGTTGACGCTTCGAACCCTTGTGGTATAAAGGTGTTTGTTGTGACCACCTCGGACAGAAACCGTGAATCCGAGTCTGCGTAAGCATAGCATCACGACCAACCCTGAGTCCTGAACCCGTGACCCTTGGGGCCCTAAACATCCTGACACACTGCAGATTCAACCGAAACCCTAAACCCTAAACTCTAAAAGCCTAAACCCTAAACCCCAGAACCCTAAACCCTAAACCCCGAAACCCTAAACCCTAAACTCTAAATAATCTCTCAGAAGAAGCGTGCGAAGGCCTAGAAGCTCAAAGAACTCAATCCCGAAGGCCCTGAAAGGTTAGGTCTAGGACTCTAGGACTTTAGGGTTTAGGGGTTTAGGGGTTTAGGGTTTAGGGCTCAGGGCTTAGGGCTTAAAGGGTTAAGGGCTTAGGGTTTAAAGGGCTAGGGGTTTAGGGTTTAAAGGGTTTAGGGTTTAGGGGTTTAGGGTTTAGGGTTGCAGCCGCCTGACCAACAATAATCCAGAGAGCCCAACTAAACTTAAACTGAGGAACAGGCCTGGAATCATTTAGTTCCGGAAAAGACCCGAAGCTCTGCAGGGTTTAGGGTTTAGGGTTGAGGGTTTCCTGGATTCCAGGTTTAAACCCTAAACCCTAAACCCCAAAACCCTAAACCCTAAGCCCCAAAACCCTAAACCCTAAACCCAAAAGCCCTAAACCCCAAACCCTAAACCGGCTCTCCGGGAGGCTGCCTGTCACCGGGCTTCACGATGATCGTTGGGCCGGGGATGGAGTCATTGTAGACCCGCGTCACGAAGCCTGCGTGGTCAGGTTTAGGGTTTAGGGCTTAGGGCTTAGGGTTTGGGGCTTAGGCTTAGAAGGGTCCCTCCTTTGTAAATGTCTAGAGTATAGAAGTTATGTAAGAAAAACAAGCAGACACCGGTAGAATAAGCAGTGCCTACTCTGGGTTCTTGCTAGGGGATTTAGTATAAGTTAACATAATAGAGAAACCATGCTATTTCCTATCGATCGCCAGTATGATAACTTAAGTACAGCCCCTTAACAAGAACCCAATTTTGGTAGGAATACACCGGTAGAGTTTACAGCTTAGGGTTGAGGGCTTTGGGTTTTCTCTTTTGATAAGAAGACAAGTATCCTCCAAGTCTTACAAGTTTCCATCATCGCACGACGAGAACTTGACCTTACAACCAAAACGAAGCGCTGAACTTCTAAACTCAAAGCCTGAGCTTTGGGGATCCGTTTAGGGTTTAGGGCTTAGGGAGTTAGGGTGCACGGCTTAACCGGTTTAACCCCCAAGCCTCAATGGCAGCAACACTCAGGCAGGCGATGATACTGGTAGAAGCAAGAGCAACGAGAGGTGGCATCATGGCTTTGACAACTTATGGAAGCTCTACAAAGCATACCGACTACAGATACTTCGAACGAAGACCCCGAAACTTACGAACCCCGGGCCCTGCAGCAACACCCAACCCCCCCCCCCCGCTGTCGAGGGCAAGGCTGATGTTGGGCCCCACCACCACGCGAGCGGCGCGGGGCCTCCAGTAAACACAAAAATGTGAAATGAATGGTGCTGGGGGCTTGTAGGGTTTAGGGTTTAGGTCGCCTGCGTGAGTGATGGTGGTTCTGCTGCGATGGAGGCTTGCAGGTTAAGCCGGTTAAATCTTACCAGTGGCCCAAAAGACCTACTTTTTTTGACGACAAGGTAACACGAAACCTCAACCCTGAACCCTAAACCCTAAAGCCTGCTTTAATATGGAAACCATTAGGAGGAACCCTAAAGAGGTACCCCTAAACCCCAAGGGCTGGACGTTTTGAGCCCGTCGACCTCGGCTTACGACCAGTTAGTCGCACAGAATTCTTCCCAGATCTTATTTTTTGGAAGAGAGACGGTTTGGAGTTTAGGGTTTAGGCTGCTTCAAGACTGGACAAAGTGGCTCCGAACTGTAAACCCTGCACCCTAAACCCTGAAAAAGGTTTCATGACTTCCTGTGTGTAGTTGTGTCTCCTCGTTCGCTGTGCTGGGGCGGCACTCAAGCTCTAATCTCCAAGCGGTTTCGCTTTAGCCCACATCCTCGATGCTGAGGTAGAAATAGCTTCCTCGAAAGAAAGCAGAAAGCTGACTCCCCGAAGCCCACACCTGCAATCCACATCCTGAACCCTTCAGCGCATTTCGTTTGAGTTGCGCAATCAAGCAATCAACTTTTTCCAGAGAGATTTTGTGTACCCAGCTTGCAGCTTACTTATTATGTGTCATAAGATGCTCTAGATATCACTGTACTGTAATATACTGTAATATTCTTGGACGGAGCACGTCCGTTGTCCCAGGCGCGCTGCCCCACTCTTGGACTCGGCAGTTGCGCGAGAAAGCAAAACACCTGTAACGCGAAGCGCCAGGGCTTTAAGTTTGGGGTTGAGGCTTCCATGGGCCGTGATACATGTTTGCTTCATGGAGTCCTTGTAACATGCTCTATGGATCCCTAAACCCTAAGCAGAGGGACCGCTAGAGCCAGCTCCGGAAGCTTGCGCAGCTTTGTCTCCCAACTTGTGCTCCTTCGTGCTGCCGAAGCCTGGCTCTGCTGTCGTAGCTGTGCTAGCCGTTTCGCATTTTCGCATATTTTCTTAAAACAGCAATGAAGCAATCCCTGTGGCCGCCGCTAGGATGGGCCTTGCTCGGGTGTGACTCGGCCGAGCGCTCGAATGCGTCCATGGTCACGCACATTCACGATGCCTTGATCGCTCGCTCCTCGCAAACCTCCATGGAGCGTGCGAATGCTTCCGACGCGTCTCTTGACACTGTGGCAAATGGAAAAGCCGCTGCTGCCATTGCGGGAACCTTCTCTAACTTGGCCCAGGCAGTCAGCGATGCGGGCAGCATGGCCGCACGGGGATAATTTTTTATATTGGAACTAGTGCGCATTGTTGTTCTTGTTAGAATGATTGTTATTATTACTATTATTATTGTTATGATTGTTATTATCATTATTATTATAACATGCCATTATGCTTATTGCTATTGTTATTGGGCCACGGGGCCCTCAGGATGCCTCTCTCTGCTTTTCCTGACGCCCCCCAGGGAAGACTCTGGGCACCGCCGCCGGCAACGTCTTCTTCGCCGTCGGGAACCGCGTCATCAAAGCTCCAGAGATGAGATTCGACAATCTGGATTCGGAGCTCAAGGACTTGGCCAACGAACTCGGGGACGAAGCCTTGGTGGTGGGCAGTACTCTGCAGGGGGTGGCCCGAACAACAGTCGAGGCAAGGTACAAGTTGGCTTTGCACCTTTTGGCTGCAGCGACGGAAGTCTACAACAAAGCCAAGGAGATTGCCCACCAGGTGGCCCCTAAACCCTCAGCCCCCGAATCCCCGCACCGTAACTTCGGAGAACCTGAACCACCTCTGAGGGTTTTGAGCCCCAAGTTTTTGTCGGGAATCTCGGGGGTTCAAACGGGTGCGCTTGTAATGGCACACTCGCATGCCAGGTAGCGAATGCGGTGAAGAGCTTCGTGAAGTGCATTGCTGAGGACGCCGTGGCAGCAACCGACAAGGAAAAGCGGTGCAAGGCACTGCTTGGCAATATAGGTACCCTAAGTACCCCTATAGCACCCTTATAAGTACCCTTGTAAGTACCCGTATGGTACCCGTATGGTACCCGTATAAGTACCTCAGGCACTGCTTGGCGAGCAATGTGACTGCAGTCTTGAAAATGGCGAGCCGAAGAGCCACCTAAAGGCCACTGGCTCGCCAGCCACCGGACTTGGCGTGGACATGAAGTGCGTTCCGAGCAAGACTTCCGAGTTTGCCAAGGGGCTTGCTGGATTTTTGTTAAGGAACTTGTTTCAGCTTGTGGGAGTAATGTCGGAACACATACATAATTTGCTCTACGCCCTTTGGTGATGTAAGCTTAGTGCAGTAAACCTAAACCCCAAAACCCTAAACCCCAAAGCCCTGAAACCCTAGACCTTATAAAGCCAACGAAGCAAGCGCCCAGGTTTCGTTTGAAAGCCTCTTCTTCAGGAAGCAGTGAGGCCTCCCCGGCGGGAGGAGTGCCCTTGCCAGGAACCGAGGAGACATCCTAAAAGGAATATTCTACTACGATATACTATAATATTCTACCATCATATAACGTGATGTACTATACTATACCATAGGTACTAGACTATACCATAACATACAATAATATATTATAATATCATCAGGGTTGAGGGTTTAGGGTGGGGCGGTTACGGTTCAGGGCGTAGGTGCCCTAATGTAGACCCTGGATAGTAGGATATAGCAGGATTCTCCTGATAAGGACCCTCAAGACGGCACCTCCCAACTTTCAGAACCATCCAGGAGGAAATTTCTTGCAGTGACGTCTCGGCGATGGAGGCCACCGCGACGGACACAAATAAACAAATCAGGACGAGCCCCGCGCAAGCAATGGAAGAAGCTCGGATATTCTTAGATTTCACATTGTCAAGGCGTAGGTGTACGTGTTCTTGATGATTGACGATGTTGGTTTTAGACTTGTCCGGCCTCGTTTTGGACGGAAAAGTAGGGCAACCCAGGCCCTTGCGACACCGCAGCCGAGCGGATCCTGTGAAGGGGATTTGAGCGTGGCCCTCGATGCCGTCGTGACGTTCAACCCAAACCTCATCACGGTGAAGTCAACGGTCAGCGGGACCACCGTCAAGACAGAGGCCTTTGTCGAAGGCTGGGTACGTGCATCGGTGGAAGCCTGGGTGAAGGGAGAAGGCACTTGCTCATATGAAGCTCAGCGGGGTGTTCCCAAGCAGCCCAAGAAGAAGATGATTTGCGCCAAGGGTGTATGCATCCTGGCTTTCTTGAGCCTAGGCACCTTTTCCCCCCTTGTTGCCTGATACTCGCACTGCAACAATCCCTGTAACTTCCAAGGCATCATCTTGGCAATGCAGATGCTTGCGACGCTGAAGCTGGAGGGCACCCTCACAGGAACGGTCACGCAATCCTACGACGTGGACTTCTTCGTGAAAGGCCTGCCTGTGAGCAACGGCTGAGTGAGTGAGCCTAAACCCTAAACCCTAAACTCCTAAACCCTAAACCCTAAACCCTAAACTCCTAAACCCTACGTCCTAAGTTGCCTTTGTGTCAGGCAGAGCCGTGATGAACACTGACACGAATCAGGAGTCGTTGGTCTACGCTGATATCACTGACGTCAAATACAAGGCCAGCCGTGTCTCGCTCTGGGCTTAGGGTTCAGGGTTTAGGGTTTAGGGCCTTAGTGCTGAAAGCAGGAAGGCATCAAAGCCGCGGCGGAGGCAACCGCTTCTTTGCGCGTGAGTGTGGGGCCAAAGTTTGTGGCCGCTCATCCGGTTGATCTTTCAGAAGTTTGATATAGTATAATATACTGTAGTATACTATAATGGACGGTGTCCTGCACTGGCCATCCGATGCTGTGCCGACGTGCCGAGAGAATGAGGTCTGGCCCACGCCGGGTCTTCCGGTGACCTTCTTCCCCCAGGTCCATGCGCACGCAGAGGCCGTGGGCAGGATCGAGTATCCCCAAGGCGGCGGGGATCGTCGCGGCCGCAGGCGGCTGGACCGCCCTGGCCTGACGAGAGAATGTAGCACCACTCAGCCTCGTGGGGGAATGTGCGATCCCGCAGGACGGTGCACCCAAAGCAAAGCTCAACATGTGCCATGCAGCAGCCGGGACCCCAGGCACCTGCATGCCGGCGTCGCTCAAGCTTGCTTAGTTCAGGGAAGGGTGATCTGTTCCGCTGATCATCCGGCCAGTCCCTGTGTGCTAGGCGCGTGCTTGGTCCACTGTCATGAATTCCCACGCCGCCTCGATGAGGTCCTGAGCATCTACGCAGACCTGGGCATCACCGGCTTCGCCCTACCTCCTCCATTGGAGGACTTGCTGGACGGTGACATGGTCAAAGCAATGCTGAAAGAAGCCATCAAGGAAGGCGCAGAGAAGGCCTTCGGCCCCGGCGCCAGCCAGGTCGCGAACTGTGTGCCGGGTGCAGGCGCCTTGGCCGACAGAATTGCCAGCAAACTCGCGACTCTGCTGGCGAGCGCTCTTACGGCGCTGCAGCTCCCATGGCAGTTGCAGATGGTCGAGCTTTTGAGCTCGGACAAGCTGTTCTGCGAGGAGCCGTGGAAGACGGACGGCTTCGAGCAGTCTCCCTGCGCGGAGGAGATTGGTTGCAGCGGCGCTGGACTTTTAAGTCTCCCAGAGCCTGGCGTCATGGAGCCCCGGGCTCTTGTTAGGGAGTCTAATTCAAGTGACCATGTTAGGGGTCCATAGTAAATAACAGGGTTTCCTTGTTATGGTAACTTTAGCAGCTAACTTCCCTGACAAGAACCCCAGGAGATGCCACCGGAAGTCTCGACGACCTCGACCACCACGGCTGGGCAGAGTGTTGCGAAGGAGCAGTGCAACCATCGCGGAACGCATATTGCCTTCGGAGACCGCTTCCTTGAGATGGGGAGCTTCCGCATTGCTGACCACGATGGGGACCACCTCACGATCACGCACAGGGACCCGGGGTCTTCTCCCGGGGTGTAGGTCCAGTGTAGCTGCTGCCTTCGAGTTTAAGTCCCCCCGAACTGGCCTGCAGAGCATCTGACCAGGACCACTCCAAGGCAATCATGATTCTGGGCAGAACCTGGTCTCAGGCCAACGAGCATTCGAATCAGCTCGATGATGCCAAATGGAAGAACGAGGCCTGGGGCAGGCGTGGACCAGGGAGTAGAGTGGGCTGTGGTCCAGTAGTACGATCCTCCGGAGTTCACGAATGCTGCCGGGAGGTCCAAAGGAATCGAACACGTGAAAGGCAGCGTCAAGATGGGTTTCCAGTTCATCCAGATTGGCAACTTCCGCTTGGGTGCGGACGACTGGTGCCTCATGGTTTCGTAGCCGTGGCTGCAAGGCTCTTCATGAAAGCTTGTAGGGCTGCGTGGCCGTGCGTGCATGCAGGCCGCCTTCCAGCAAGGGGGCACTGAAGTCTGCAAACGCCACCTTCCTCGTCGGCTGAGGCACATGGACCCCACTACCAGGGGGGTCCTTCGGGAGTGGAAGCACGACGGATCAACTTGGAACGCAGCAGACACCTGGCAGGTCCGTCAGGACTTTGTATTTTGCCATAGTTTCCGTGACACAAGACTCGGCCAAAATCACCAGGCCCCTCAAGACCAAGCCTCCACACAGCCCATTTTTTGTCCGGCCCCCTCCCTGTCTGCGGCGGACAAGGATCGGACCCTGAGGGACCGCGAGGAGGGGCCCCCGACAGGCATCAGCGTTGGATGGGCGCATCCCGGCTGCAAAGTCTAGAAAACCTAAACCTTAAACCCGACACCCTAAACCTTAAACCCGACATCCTAAACCTTAAACCCGACACCCTAATCCCTAAACCCTANNCCCCCCCCCCCAAATAAAAAAAAGGGTTCGGCTTAATTAATCTGGGATCCGTGACCCCCTGGACCAAGGTTCGGTAGATTGGGGGCTCTTGGGTTGGCTTGGGGTCTAAGTTAGAAGGGAAGTGGGGGATTCCAAGGTTTGTGGGCTGGCTTGGGGTCTGGATGGCTTTGATTTAGGTAGAAGGGAATTGGGGGATCCCAGGGTTTGTGGCTGGCTTGGGTGGAGGGTCTGCGGTTCTCCGCGGATGCCCGGGTCGGGGTCGGGATAACCCAAAGCTCGAAACCAAGCCCCGATCACTCCCAGATAACTACCATCACTAAAATCCTTTCATTTTGAAGATTTTTCCCTCCAGCCTACACTCCCTTCCACAATCGACGAAAACTGAGGCCTGGTGCGTACAGTAGTACAGTAGCAGTACAGTAGTACCGTAATGTAGTAGTAGTACCCTACACGCCTTTGTTTGATCGTGGGTCCGACTGCCCAGGATCATCAAAGATAGGTACCAAGACCTCAGATTGTCACTCCAGCGCAACAGAGTCCGATGAGTGCACTCGCCAAAAGATTTCCTCTGTAGAGTTCAGATAGGGCCTTTGCAGACTCCGAGGGGAAAGCTGTATGTACCGAGCTTCAAGACACGTGTCAAAGCAATGGTATCTTGTAAATGATATATATACATATACATATATATATATATATCTATCTGTATCGAATACGTGTACGTACATATATATATATATATACATAGATATATATGTTTTATGTATGTATGTGCGTATGCAAGGAAACACGTGAGATCTAATGTAATATTCAGATCATGTTCTCCTGCACGTCGCCACGCCACTAAAACTAGTAACTAGTTTCACCGCTTCCGTGTCATTGCCTTGACCCCGCACACGAGCAAATCCAAGGCTACCTAGACGCATGACGTCCTGTGTTTTACAGCACTTCCCGTCTTCTCAACACATTAGCTTCTAATTCAAGCAAAAAGAAGCACACGATCAATTATCATCCTGCTGCGTCATAAAACAAGTAGTTTCCCCGGAACTCTGGCCCTCATTAGTTCGCACCATGAAATGGCCTATGACACGAAAGTGCTGTAAAATACAGTACTAAAGCTACTTTCCGAAAACATCACCAAGCCCGAAAACAATGCGATCAATTAGCAGCGCGGCGCCTAGTAGTACTAGTACTAGTACTAGTACTAGTACTAGTACTAGTACTCGTAGTAGTAGTAGTAGTAGTAGTAGTATTAGTACTAGAACTAGTACTAGTACTAGTACTAGTACTAGTACTAGTACTAGTACTAGTACTGGTACTAGTACTAGTACTAGTAAGTAGTAACTAGCAACTAGTAACTAGTAACTAGTAACTAGTAACTAGTAACTAGTAACTAGTAACTAGTACGCTGTGCTGTGTCACACTATGTCAGGCGTTTGGAATGCCATGATATTAGCCTGTAGTAGCACTTAGTAATCGAAGCTGGCCTGGCAGTGGGAATCACACAAGTCTGCCACGATTCCAGAACTGCCCATGCAGTACTCAGGCAGGGCACCCGGAGCGGAGACATCGTATGGTCGGAAGCGCAGTTCTTCCACCATTTGTGCAGCTTACCCCTGCCGTTACGCAGGCAGTGCTGACAAAATCTGCGCTGCTGCGTAAAAAGATCCTCAGCATTGTTCCCGCAGTCGTGGGCCAAGCTGAGCAATCCGTAAAGACCTCAAGAGCTTAAACCTGCCGCGGGCAGGCTGCCTGAAGTTGTGGATTCCTTGCTGGCTCAGGGTGGAAGAGCTCTTGGTGCGTCAGTCCTTGGCTCCACCTACGAATGGCAGGGCTCTTGAAATTTCGATTGCAGGAAGGCACAGGGGTCATCTAATGCGCTGACATGCTGAGGCGCATGCACTCCCTCCCGGATGTCTTCTCCGACTGCAACTGGCCAAAGGTCACAACCCATTGCAAGCTCGTAAACGGGACCCACTTGGTACGCTGTGGACTATCTGACTATCACTTGGCCGAAGGCATCTCACAACAATTACGGAATTCATCACTTGCTGGAACCTTGTCGTGTTGCCACCGCAGGGCGAGAGATGCATTGCTGTAAATCCACATCTCATTATGTTTGCTTCAGCAGATGCTGAGGCCAGGAGGAGGGAGCCACCATGATCGACTTCTCAGAAGCGTGCGGCACAGACTTTCTGAAAAGCTCCGAAGGCAAAGACAGCCGGGAAAGTGCTGCGGCACAAGCCGATTGGGTACTTTGAGTAAGCGAATTTCGGATCCAGGAACTCTGACGTCTTTTGTTTCACGTATTGGGTTCTTAGGCCCAGCCGACAAGCGGACGCAGCCCAGCTGCACCAGTTCGCTGCTCGTGAATGCTTCAATGGCTGATGCGCCCTTCATGAACGAGGCATCATCCCATCCTTCCGAGTTCGGAATATTATTCCTTCCCAAGTCTGGTGCCGAGATGAGAAAGTTGCGTCCTTTTACTTTCTTGTACTGCGACGCACTTAGGGGCGAAGCGCTTCCCCGGAACGCATGCCAACGGCGAGTTGAACCCGGAAGAGGCTTCCGGCTTTGGAAATCCTGTCCGTCCCATTCAGTATTAGGCTACACTGGAGCACTTTCCGATTTTCTTATGTATGCTTATGCACCGTTCTGACAGGTGCAGAAGCGGGCCGTTCCCGGGTGCCAGCCTCAACCGCAGAAGTCAAGTATTTACGCTCCCTCTCCACAGTGTCGCTTGCCCGACGTTTGTCGGAGTAAAGTCGTAGAACCTGCGCTGCAGGCCAGGCACATACATGAAGTCGATCCCTGGTGGCTCAGCACTCGTCTTGGAAATTGGGGTAGCCTGGTTACACTGTCCTCGGAGTATCCGAGAAAGCATGCGAGAAGTTGGGCACAAGGCCTTCTCGGTGGATGGTGGTGAGAGCGCTGGAGCCCAAGAAGCTCTGAGGAGTGTCTGCAGATTGCAGCAGCTCTGAGAATGCAGAGGTGATCCTGGGCGCAAACCACACCTATCCATGGAAGAAGTCACTGGGCAGACAGACCGGCGCTGAGCACAGTCGCGGAAGCTTGCAGCAAATGTTCACTCACGGCCCCCAGGATAAATCCCATTGAGTCCGACGCCACAAGCCTCCTGTCTGCACCGTGCACTCCTCAGCTTGACAAGAACTCTGGGATCTCGGACCACAGCATCCTAAGCCCTAAGCATGCCATATGCCTGCATCAGCCGCAGGTGTTTCACATTCCCAAAGACTCGACGAACTGTTTCCGACACCACTGCCGGACACGGTCTGCAGGAGCTGACGCGGTAGCAATGGGGGCGGCCACGGGCCACATGGGGCCCGTCTTTCTTGGCAGGATGGCGGCCCTGTGAAGACGGACACCGGCTGCCTGTCACCAGGTCTGCAGAATGCAGCGTGCTCATTATGCAGATGGCAGCTGGCCAGGATTCGTGTACGAACTCCACTCTACGATGCGTCCGCTATATGGCCAACGCACGCTAGATGGCACTCAGTCCTGCGTCAGGACTTTCTTGTGATGTGGCACCAATGAATACAGTGATCTGACGGCCATGTATTCGTACCTGAGAGAACGGCATGCTCACGCCCTCATAGCCTGCCCCACCAACTCGACTTTTGCAAGGAGGAAGATCCGCCAGCGGCTGAAGGATGGCCACGTTAAGAAACGCGTGCGCTGCATTCCGATGCCTTTGGAGGCGATACTTGCATGCGTTTCTATAAGTTGCACATGATGCAGCAAAGGTCGCACTGAAGGCTAGAGGCCTCTACTTAGGCCAGAACTGTGTGCGAGGCACCAGTGGATCCGGAGTGAGTGTTTCACCGTTTCACCTGACCGTTTCTGTGAAGCCGATTCGACTTCGCTGTTCTGCCCGTTTCCTTCGGTGGACGCCATATAATATACTCGCCAGAAAGAACTTCGAGCGTTTCGTTCGGGCATCGGTGGCTACCTGCACAGCACCGGAAATTTCAACACCCCAAAGGGGAAGACTTTAGGGTGCAGCGCTCTGGAATTTCACAGAGCCAGACGGCTTCGCTACCGGAGAAAATGGAGCTAAAAATATGTCAAGCGTTTTCGGCAATGGGATGTTCGAATTATTATCACATCGAAGAGCCCTGTACCGGACCGCTTTGACAAGGACTGTGCCGCAACCGCTTGGGTTCAGAATTCATTCAGCAGCATGCCGGCCATCACCGTCCAAACCAGCCCGGTGCTTCTTTGCATGCTCAGCCCACCGTAGTTGAGAAGCAGCAAAAAGCCTCGAACGGATCAGTGAAAATTGTGAAGCACGAAGTCTGGCGGCCGAAAGCCATGCCGGATGCCCCGGAGGCAGCCTAGAGACACTGGTGAAGTTTTCTGTTGTTTCCGGCTAACCGCATGACATGTGCAGAGCAGGAGCCTTCGGAGTCACCAGAGCCATCCGGCGAAGTGGCCTCAGGGCAACACCCCTGTCATGACGCCTGGGCCCCAGACCCTGGGCCCTGGACATCCTTTGGCTCTTCTTTGCACTTTCATCGGAAAGCAACACTTTCACAGATGCCACCCAATTGTCCACTTTACAAGCTAGCGAGGCGAAAAGGGCGTGCCGTATGGCACACGGGCCACAGTATAGGAAAGCAGCGCATAGCAGCGCCATCTCGAACAAAGGGGTCGAAGGTGCTGAAGTGATGGGGTTGCAGGGGGTGTATTTTCAACCTGGCAAATAAAGTGCGCGCTGATCCTGTGGCTCACTGCCAGTCGTCACAGACTGTCACAGACTCGGACGTGCACCGAGGCGAGCGTTCGCTGCCGCTTCATGTCCCGAAGGGAGAAGGGAGACATAGGGAGAGAGAGAGAGCACGTTGCCAACCCAGACCCAGGAAGCCATGCTCGAGACAGCTTTCCTCATCGAGACAGGGCAAGCACACAGGGTGGCTTGGACAGGGGGGCGCAACCCCTTCGACATGACCTCCGCCCCAACCCAGACGGAACCCCCTACGCCACCACAGCTCGCACGGGGATCCACACCCCCCCGCCCCACCGCAGGCCCCGAGCAGCAGCAGCAAGCAGAGGAGGAGGAGCCAACAGCCAAGCACAGTCGCACCGGAACAGCAGCACAGCATGAGGAGCCAACAGCCAAGCGCAGCCGCACCGGAACAGCGGCACAGCAACATGACCCGGAGCCGTCACCGTACATGGTCCTAAAGGCCCAGCAGCTGATCACACAACTCATGCCCACCCTTGTGGGCGACCAAGTCCCTATTGCGGCTGACGCGCTAAACCAGCTGCAGCTGTGGACACAGGGGCTTTGGGGGCACCCAATACAGCTCGTGCAAGACTCAGCCACAGACTCCGGGGACACGACAGCTGCCACGGTGCCCATGGAACCCACCACCACTGGGAGCAGGCCACGGGGGACAGAGCTAGGGAGACCAGCGGGCGAGCAGTTACAAGGGGAGGTCCCCCTCAGTTTGGGCGAAGAAGATATGCCGTGGACTGAAACCGAAGATGAAATGTGGCACATAGCGCGGAGAAGACGAAGTGCGACAAGAAGTGACCCGGCAACGCAACCCGTAGTGGAAGAAGATAGCGGGGACCCCGGCAGCGAAGCTGCGTCCCGCACGTCACACAGACGGCGCAGATTTCATGCAGCTATGTCTGATGACTACGGTGTAGTTTTAACTGTGACCAGGCCCCTGTTGTCTACTAGTGCCAACGGTGTGTTTTGTCATGCTGCAGCTGCGCACGCCAAGTAGGGGACGCCTGCAAAACAGCATCATCACCACCACCACACGGGAGCAGGGGCCTCAGTGTTGTCATGTTCCCCTAGTGTCGAGTAGGTTACCTGGCCCCGTGCTTCCTGACCCCAGGATCCCTGCTCCTACCACAGCACACCACCACCAGCGCAAGTACCCCAAAAGTGTGTTGCGTTCCCCTATGTCTTGCTTTTAGTACCCTGCGCTGACAACAAAAAACTTAAGCCACAAACCATAACAAGGAGAAGAACTGTAGCCACACAAAAAAGCGGACCCCATCGAAGTTGTCTACGGTACTCTTGTAGCCCAGTTTGGTATGTTCTGTACTTTCCGCCGAATAGGGGACCCCGGCCAGCACCCAAGCTGCCAACACCCCGGCAATAGACACAAGCTTGAGGGTAACACGCAGAGAGGGGATCGGTGCCAACGAAGTGGATCGGGCGGGTTATAGCTAAGCATAGGCTGGGATTTGGGGGGCCAAGGGGACATCGTTGAAGCCGAACCCTCATGTAGTTTCACACCAACAAACCAGACGTGGACTCAGGCGTAGCGCGAGAGCGCAGGGCGAGGGGTCTGAGGGCCAATTGCCCAAACGCCCCGCAAGCAAGCAAGCAAGCAAGCACGTTGCCGTGTCCTTGTGGGTACAGAAATGGAACAGAACCTCCCCACTGTGGACTTCAGTGTTTGCACTCCTACCGGGGGACCATCAGGCCCCCGAGCACCTGCAATTTGCAGAATAAACAACTTAATGCAGGGGGATCCGGCCTGTAACTAAGTGCTTGATGTTACTCAAAACGGCGGATAGGTGACGTCTTCATCCGGCTGCATGTGTCCTGGTGAGCATACGATCATCATCTTTTCGTCATCGTATTGTGTATGGCCTTAGCTTCATGATGGTTTATGTTGTTTCGTCACTCTCCTACAGGTAGGTGTGTTAAGTCGTCCCGCGTTGTGTAAAGCCGACCCGCAGCGGCGTGACCTTGGGTGTTCTCACTGAAAACAGATATGCACCCCAGCCTGGAGACATGGTTAGTGGTCAGACCCTGGCGGCGTGAACATAGGCATTCCTGTTGAAAGCCTTTGTCGATTCCATGCCTGGAGATATGCAAAACGGTCAACCCACCATATACCTCGACCCAGCTGGGCCATATGCAAGAACCATGAAACAATCCAGTACAGTGCGCGGTCTTTCCTTGAGCTTGGTTATGTTGCGATGCCACTAGTGTCTCGAGTTGGTGCTGGCGTACTCCAGCGTCTACAAGGGGAATGGCTGGTGTTGATTTGCTGTTTGCTGCGATGCCACTATGTTTCTCGAGCTGGTGCTTGCGAAATCGAGCGTCTACATGGGCAATGGCTGGTTTTGATCGTCTGCCGCTGATGTGGTTCTTGAGCGGGTGCCTTCCGAAATCGAGCGTCCACATGGGGAGTGGCTGGTTTTGATCGTCTGCCGCTGATGTGTTTCTTGAGCGGGTGCTTGCGAAATCGAGCATGGCTGGTTTTGATTTGCTGCCACTGATATGTTTCGCACATCGGGCCATCCCCTTGAAACCTAGCGTGTACTTTGGGATTCCCAAATCTTTTCACTTCGATTCTTTGCTCTATGGCTGTAGTTTTTGTGGAGAGTGTCGCATTTCGTATCGATTTTGCACATCGGGCCATCCCCTTGAAACCTAGCGTGTACTTGGGGATTCCCAGATCTTTTCACTTCGATTCGTGGCTCTATGGCTTTAGTTTTTGTGGAGAGTGTCGCATTTCGCATCGAATTTACACATCGGGCCATCCCCTTGAAACCTAGCGTGTACCTGGGGATTCCTAATCTATGGGTCGATTTTTTGCGGGTGGGTCGACTTCACACGAATCGAAGCGTGTACATGGGGGTGGGTCGACTTCACGCAGGATGGGTCGACTTAACCCCGGAACATCGGGTGGGCTTGAAGCTGGGGGGCTTTGAAAGGCCCCCATGCACGGGAGGGAGGGAGAGAGAGAGAGAGAGAGAGAGAGAGAGCACGGTCCTCCCGAGCTCTTCGCAGACAGGGGTGACGAGATACACCTCCGCAGCTACCCATACGGCGTCTGGGCTGGAGTGGTCATGGTGCAACACTCACGCAGAGCACCTGACTACAGCGATACCCAAAGAGGCTACTTCCGAGCGCGCCTCAACCGGCGACAGGGAGGGGGGGACCCCCCGGGACACATGGCGGTGGGGACGGCCTTCGCTTTATTCCCTTGGGGGGCCATCACCAACGGCAAGCCAGTCAAGTGGCTACTAATTACACATCACCTCTACACCCTCGCAGCCAGACTCTGAAGCAACAGAGCTGCCGGTGGGGACAAGCTACACGTTGGAGCGGCGGCGAGGGGGGGAAACCTGGGAACTCGGCAGACTCCAGCCGAAGCTCGCACTCCAATATTTCTACGATTGGGGAAATATGAGAAGCACTGGAGCAATTTATTGGGGGCTGCCCCGCACCTGGGCATTCCCACCCATCCACTGAAAACAGCTCACAGCCAGTCAGCCAGGCTCATCCCCTCCCCGAACGTAGCACGGCAGCCCGCGCAAAACCCCACATTCGAGCATGTGGAGGGGGATCGAACACAACAGCAACCCACCACCTACCCACAGCCGGGACCAGGCCCACCACCTGCACAGCGGCAGCAGCAGCGAAGGCGCATGACAGCGGAGGCACACAGCGCAGAGGAGAACGACCAGCAGCTACCCACCACGCACCAGCAGCCGGGACCCAGCCCGTCACCTGCGCAGCAACAGCAGCAAAGCATGCCAAAAGCAACAAGACGAAGCAGAACAGAAGAGAACGACAAGCAGACAGAGGAGGGGGACGAGGCACACATGATGCAGCGTACCCAGCTCGACGATAGTGTAGCCTCCTCCAGCCATGGTGGTCCGATGTTCCGGAGGCCACAACCGCAACGCATGCCCAACTCAGCAGCGATGGTGCGACACTGGCTCATGGAGCTAGCAGCGCTCCTCCAGCAACGGCGTGTGGGGGACAACATCCCTCTCCTACTGGAATAAGCTTCGCAGGCTGTGGGACAAAGCAGAGGGGACCCGGAAACCTGCGAGAACGGTACCATTGCAGAAGGGCCCGTGAAGAAGCGGAGAATCATGAACTCCCTGTCGGTGGCGCGGATGAGTCTCCAGGACCTTACAGAAGAGGACGACATGGATGGCCTCAACCAACACCAAATACGACAAGACCTGGAACAAGCTGCTTACGACCTGGCCGTGGGGGAGAAGTTGCTACAATACGCTACCCTCAACCAGTGGGGGCATCAAGTACAACAGGGCTTTCAAGGGCTCGCACAGGCCCAAGCCGCCGTGCAAACCGCGTTGGCAGCTACAGTGGAGGGAGACTTAGATTGGCATGTACCTGGCTTGGGGCAGGCTGTTGTCATGCTGCTGGAGGATGCAGAAGCAGTCTTGGAAGAGGAAGGACAACTCGACTTTGTCCACCCCGCAGACGTCGCCGCTCTGTCAGAGGGGGCCGAAGAAGCTCCACCGCTCAGACAGGGGGACCTACTCCAACAAATCGACAAGCTTCTCCGGGATATCGGCGGGGTCATGAACTTCCAGAGGACATGAACAAATACGACAGCTCATCGCGGCCGTGACGGTGTGGAGCACAGCCGAAAGACAGCGAGAGGTGGTGGAAGTCAACACGCAGACCACGGATGGGGGAGGCGAAGCGCAGTTGGAGCCTGACGACACCCAGCCATGGCGACCGCCCTTGGATGCAGAGCAGTGGTCGGGGACGATCCCGTCGTCAGCGCATGAGGAGGACACGCAAACCAGCGAGCCGGGCTACCCAACCGAAGCGGACTTATTGGACGCGCTAGAGGAGTACGAGAGGCAAGAACAACAAGAAGCACTTGAAGCAGCCAGAGCGGGGGATGCGGTGCCACCAGCTGAAGAGGGGAGCGGTAGTGAAAGCAGTCATCGCCGAAGGCGGTTTGTAGCAGCAGCTGAGGCAGGGTAACTGAACTAAGTGTGGGGGTCTACGGTTGGCTTGCTGTGAGGTGTTAGATTGTCGTGTCATGTTAGGAAGGTCGGAGCCTCAGAATGTGCAGTGCCCTAAGTGCTCTCTGTGTACAGGTGCAAACATGTCATGCAGTTGTAGCCCGGGGGATCCTGTGATGTATGTGAGGGGGGCATGGTGTTGTTTTGTGACAACATCCGCGGGAGCAACAGAAGCAGGCATAGGGGGCACTAGGGCATTGACTGTCTAGGCAGTGACGAAACATGCAGCTGTGACCCGGAGAAGTCCTGTGATAGTGCAAGTGGAATGTTGTCGTGTGTGTTCTTATTGAAAGAGGCTTCGGGGACAGCAGAGGCATGAGTAGGGAGCACCGGTGAGAAGTGGAAGTGAATCCTGCATCAGTTTATGTAGGCGAGTGTGAGTGAGTGTGCTTGTGTCCTGTTGACTGTTCCCGCCAGAACTGCTCCAGTTGTGAATCGTACAACAAGCTGCGAGAGGGGGGGCAGAACCGGTGTCAGCCCAATGATGAGGCCAGGGGGTGGTTACCTAGTGTTAAGGGTTGAGGTGTTAAGAGTTTGATTCCCTTGGGCCGCATCGAACAGAAGTGTCACACAGAGACCTGGACGTGCAGTGCGCGCTTGCGTGCGGGGGGGAGCGACTGCTCTTCCTTTGGCTGTGTGGAAGAAGAGAGAGCGCGGATGGCAAAGAGCACGGATGGGGAGAAACGCCTGCCTGCAAAGAGTGAAGCGCCGCCTGAGTCTCGACTTGATGCCCTGTACTATAAGCACCGTAGAAGCCGGTCCCTGGATCGAGATGATTAGGTGGGGCACATTGAACTGGTTCAGGTCATGTGGATTGCTTCTTGAATTTTTGGGCAAAATCAAAATCCAGGCACCGACCACAAAGGAGCAACGCCTCCGGGTAGCGCCACCACCACAAGGGGCGGCCTCAGTAACTAGTAAGAGGGGGCAGCTGGAGTCCTGTTTCCCTGAGGTCTTGGTGGAGTACAGTACTATCACCGCGTGGTTGTTGTTCTTGCGGGAATCCAAGCCCTGTAGTCACTGTAGTAGCTAGAACTTTTTTGATGGGGGCAAAGTAGCAACGAAAAGGGCAGAGAGAGCAAGGAGTTGAGCCAGGTTGTGATGCAATTGAGATGTTACATGTTACTTTGTTGTGCCCAAACGGCAACTCGTTGGGCCATGTAGTGACAAAGCCTCCTCGAGCGCCCCATGTAACGGTGCACTAGCCTGTCACTTAGGTGCCGTGTGAATTTGTACCAGCTGTTGTTGATTTGTTGTTGAGTTCTTGCAAGCAGGGCCAAGCAGCTAGCGAAGAATGGAACAAGAGGGGAGAGCGAAACCTTGGCCCCCGTCTTTGTATGATGTATCTTCCAAAGTTGTTGCTTGCTTCCCGGATTCCAGTTCACTCCTCTCGTGGTCGGGGCGGTAAAGCCTAGATTTTTAAGTTTCCATTCAATCCACTTCAAGACGGAGTGCGGGGGAGGAGAAATCCTCCCCTCAGGCCCAAAGAAAGAAGGATAGAGAGAGAGAGAGAGAGCCGTTGCTCCACTCGAGGGTGGATTCCCCAGATGCGACATATTTTCGGGGGAAACGTTTTCCTGATAATGGTGTCGAGGTCTATGGGGTTGCCCTTAGTTTTGCAGTGAAGAAGTGGGGACACAGTCGCATACGGTAGTACACTACAGGAGGAGAGGGGGTTGCTGCAGTCATTAGGCCATTAGGGATCTTGCCGTAGCGGGCGCGGTGACGAGGCCAGTTTTAGTTTCAAGGGGGGCTCCGCAGCAACTTTACACTCCCGTTCGTACAGACCTCAGGGGCGAATGCCGCCTTCGACACCCCAAGGCCTTCTCTCACAACTCAAACCGGGGGGGGGTGTGGGGGCGCCTATGCGCGGGTTAGCGACGCTAGCCCGAACCCAATGGAAGGAAGGAAGGAAGGAAGAGAGAGAGAGCCGAGCCCAACCATATTTTGGATGGGGTGCTCTGACGAGCGGGGCGTTGGATCTGCTAGTTCCCCTTACCCCGGAGCAAAGCAGAGAGAGAGAGAGAGAGTGTCCCAAAGAACAGTGTACTGGGCTAGATATCTGGGGCCCCAGTTACTCCTCCCAAAAGCCCCATGAAATGTGGGGGGTTGATTTTCGGCCGGGGCTTTCCTGACCCCACACCCCAAGCAAGCAAGCAAGAGGCTGAGAGAGCCGTAGCACCAGCCGGGGGAAGGAGATCTTGATGCTTATCCGGTTAAATTACATACGTGATTTTTGGGTGAGATCTGCTGTCCGGTCCGGCCTCGTACAGCCGAGCCTTCCGGGGGAAAGCCCCACGGGGAACACTTTGCCCCGCCAAAAGATGCGGGTGTGTCAACTCGCCTCGCACGGCGGTCGCAGTCGGACCACTGCTGCCGTCACGCCCTGAGAAAGAGAGAGAGATAGCACCTTGGAAAGCACCGAAACCAACGAAGAAGAGGAGGGCCCCTGGAGGCCGTAGGATTTCGGCCCCAAGCCCAGCAGAAGAGATTTAGTGTGCATCACGGGGGACGATTCTGGCGTACTTTGCTTCCCTGAGGGCTTTCCTGAAACGCTTCCAGAGGGAGTCTCAGTGAGCAATGTCGGTATCTTGACTTTTCCACGGGCATGCATGAAAATCGCATTACACCGACAAAGCTGACACAGGTATTTCGGTATACAGTACTAAGAAGGCACTTCAGCACTGTTCTGGCTATTTTCATCTGCAGAATCGTCGTTGCACGTTTCCAATTTGCACCGCTGACCCGCAAGAAAGAAGTCCCCGCCTTTCTGTCCATAAAGCGGGAAATTCGGGAGGGGCCGGGCAGAACGAAACGAAGCCGAAGTCCGCCTCCGACCCATCGGGTGGCTAAGTCTTGTGACCCCAACGCCAGCATGCAGGAAACGTGAACCACGAATACTTCTTCACTGCCTCGAGGCAGATGGCGACATAACGAAGTCCCCCAAAGGGGAAGTGGAGCTGCATAGGCCGGACGAGTCACGCGTCAGCTGCCCAAAAAGCGAACGAGCGCAAGCCCCACTGCAGGTCCTTTTCAGCCATCAACGAAGAATCCGGCACCGCCTGGGGTGGTGGCGAAGAGGAGACTCCGGCACATGCTTGTTCTCTTCATCAGCACTTGTGGATCGCTGAAAGGGCCTGACCATCAAAGTCGGTCTTCTGGGAGTGGACCTGGAAAACCTGCGGGAGGAGCAGACCTCTGGAGAAACGTTTCGTCTCAGACTTGCCTGGACGCTCAGTAACTCAGGGCTGCCAGCGCTTGGCCTGCGAATCAGAAGAGATCGTGCAGGCAAGGGCGGACAGCTGGAGGATTGCTCTTTTCGTGCGATCTTGCAGGCTATCTTCGAGCGTCTTGGCATCTTGCACTGTCGTACTTCCCGAATAGAGACAGCCTTGGGACTGCCGCCAGAGCCTGAAACTGACGTGGCGACAAGTTCTAAACCTTTGGTAGCAGACATGCCTTCGGCATCCGAGAAGCCATGGCCGTGTCTACCTTAGCGTTTCTGAAATTGTCTGTCAAGAGGCCATGGCAGCCTCCAGAAGACAGTGATGAGGCCGAAATGAGGACGCTCACGCAGATCAGCGCAGGTCTCCATGTCCATGTGCAACACAGCCAGCGCTAGGACAGCACAGACGGATGATGAGAACGTAGACGATGCAAAAGGTGCAATGTTCCCAACACGATCAACAATGATCTGCAGCGCGTCGATAGAGAGTGCAGACAGGTGCCAGCCTTCCACGGTGCCTGCGAGGGCATGCGCTGGTGCAAGGATCCCAGGAAGAAAACTTTAAGAATCTAGGCTATGACAACATTTTGCCTTGTGTGGTCTTCCACTTGCCTGCCGTGTCGTGGAAATCCAGACAAGGCCGGATGAAGAAGGTGCGGAGGGGCCACCGAAGCAGTGTGCCTTCTGCAAGAACCGGAGGCACCACAGTGACAAGACCCCTATTGGCGTGATCAACAGCAGTGCCTGCAGGCCAACACAGTTTCGATGCAGCGAGGGATGCTACTTCCATGCATGCCAGGACGTCTTAGTGCAGAGTGTAGCGGTGCAGAGTGCGGATCCGCCTCACCGATGCCGTGGCTTTCCATTCGGTGCTAGGATTGCGTGCTCGGAGCGCCGGAAGGTGCAGGCCATCAGATGCCCCGGCTGCAAAAAACGCAAGTCGTCTCCGCTGCGTGATTGGAAGGAAACTTCAGTTATGAACGATTAAGTGTGGTACTGCTTTTAGTGCCCCTCCCTCATCAGCCATTGGTCCCTGGCCTGAAAAATACATTACCCGTACCCTTCTTGACCAAGATTCGGGGGCTTGGGTTGGCTTGGGGCCTGGGTGAGCTTGGCTAACTTCAAGGTTTTGGGGGGTCCTAGGGCCTAGGGGGTTTGGCACGGTGGTTGCAAGTAGAATGAGAAGGGTTTACGTAGGAGGGTTGAGTAGGTTTCGGGGCTTAAGTAGAAGGGCTTTGGACAGTTCGGTAGCTTTCGGGGGGGCTTGAGCTGGTTTCCTTAGCTAGAAGGGCTTGTTTAGGAGGGTTGTTTTTTAGGTTTCGGGATCTTGTTGTCCAACTTAATTTTAGGGTTTCGGAGCCGTTAGGGCTTCAGTTTTTTTGGTCGAGGGTTGGGATTTTGGAGGGTGCCTGAAGATTGACCATGTGCAGAAAGGAGAAAAGAAAAGCCGCCGGGCCAAAAAAACAAGCATCAAACATCGCCAGAAAATTCACAAAAACCGATGAATAAATAAGCAAAGCACGCATTAAAGATTCCCACTTATCCAAAAGCAGTGCCACATTAATGGAAGGCTTCTTGTCTTAAAGCAAAGCTAACGAATGCTTCAATAGAGCAAGAATAGGGCTAAATAGATAGTGCTGAAATGGTGCTAAATAGTGTTAAATATCAGGGGCTAGCTAGCGCAGAGCCAATATTCTGAATAGTGTGAGTTGAAATAAACACCAGGAAGCAAATTCATGTTATCACAAGCTGCCACTTGACAATTTTTTGCCGCCAAAACATCGAAAACAAACGGGCAACCACCTGCAAAAATGTTCTCAGACCTAGATAGTGTCCCATCTACCAGTAACAGTAGCTATGGCTTGAAAATGAACAGCTTCCATGAGATTAAACCTAACTTCAGCTCATTACCAGGGTATGTTTCGACAAACGCTACCGCTACGATCACCGTGGCTCTGTAATGTTGTGGATCTCGGATCCCCAAAGCTGGCAACCACTCGAAAACCTGAGAGGCGCTGAAGCAGACGAGGCTGAGGGTGGGGTCGCTTCCGCTGCAAAGGAGGCCTGTCCAGGGGCCCTGGCTGCTGGGAAAGGGAGCTGATTGGGGCCTGATGCGCATATGACAGGACAGGTCTGACACGGCAACGGTAACGAAAGCTCCGGAAGAAGGCAGCCGGACAGATTTCATGAGGTGTTGTAACAGTAGTCTGACGACCTCATGAGCAGTGACGGGTTCCACAGATTCCGAAACAGCAGATCTGAATTCCCGATCTCAGAAGGCACGTCCCGGTCCCCGTGCGGAGCCCGGGCGCAAAGATGTTTGTGCATCTCTACTAGATCTCTGCTTGTGTAGTCTTCGCATCGGCTCGTCTGCTTGAAGTCACAAGATGCGGGCATCACATCACTTCCGCTTTCCTCTGGCTTGTGCAGGTCGAACACCTCAGACGAGTCCCGTTGCGTAGGGATCTTAGGCAGACAGGCTTTCGGCCCTCGTCCACTCAGTGTGTTGTTTTGTTGTGCAGATCATGTTGCCCTTGAACATGAGGAGAAGGCAGACGATGCCTGCTGTCGGCCTCCACAAAGCCGGTGCGGAGCCCGGCTTTGTGACGCATTGGGAAGTTCCTCCGCACACAAGGTAAACCCTCTCAATGCATAGTTTAGTTAGACTCGGTTTTATTGTCGATGTGGACAGCATAAATCAAAGCTGCATGCCTGTCATCCTTGCGGGAGCTCGAGCAAGTGAATCGCTTGCCCCTCACAACTAATGTCCAGTCAATGCAACAGGAAGCAAGCAAGCATCGCGAATGCTTTTGCTCTTCCGTGCAGGCCACAGACACCGTCAACGATGATGCAAGAGGACACTGCACTTTCGGCAGCAACAAATACTGGGCCAGGCCCGCGGTCAATTTTGCTAAATGGGGTGAGGATGGAAGGACGGAGCAGGAAAGGGGAGAAGGGTAGGTGAAGGTTTGAACGCGTGGGACATCGTAATCCAACAGGAATACGATGTCAAGCAATCTAGCAATGTTCTAACACATTGCGGCTTGCAGGACTCCACAGATGCCCGCCTGGAAGCATGGGGCTGAAAACAAGCGCTTCGCAGACAACGATCTGGCGAGAAGATGGCCACTAAGGTGGACAGCTTCGGTTCAGAGACGCCAGATGCCGACCTGCAGGCAAGTCCGACTTGCCGGGATGACCGATTCGACATACAAAGGGCGTTCAGTAGATGAGATGACGGAACCGGAACTCAAGGCAGTCGCCAGGTCGCTCAGTCGCGTCTTGCCAGGAGGAGGCAGCAAAGCCTCCGCGGCCTCCAAGAGAATCTACCAGCGGGCTCAAGGCACTGTGTTCCCACAGCTGTTTGCAGCTCTCGATGGAAGCACTGTTGGAGGCGCGGCTGTCTGCACTGGAGGTGCCATGGAACAAAGCTTAAACCACTTTCAAGAGTTGATGTGAGATGTTTCTCGCGGAGATTCGCGGCATTGCTCAGCAAGTATCTCGATGCCAGGCAGAGGTGCGAGAGTTAAGTATAGCGGGGCGCTTAAAGACGTGTTCGTGGCCTCGTACGATCCGGTGCGCATGGCATGGCTGCATTTGTCGTTTCCTTCGGAAGGCCTCTGAGAGTGGAGTCGCCAAAGAAGCGGCTGCAATGGCACAGGCCATGTCGGCCATGTAGAGGTGTCCCTTTAAGGTCTTTTTCGCCGGACGCGTGCGCAGGAGGCCGCAGAGGCATGCTGCACTGCCTTGCACGAGGACTTTGAGAAACCGGGCTTCGTTTAACACTCGATTCACTACAGTCACGGTACCAGGACGTGTCGAGACTCTTTGCCGCTTTCGAGGCCGAAGTAAAGGCACGCATCAGATTGAACAGGAGAGCGAGGTTCATGCTTGCAAGATTTGCTTGCTATAGAGCTCGTCGAAGGCATCGATCCTGCAGCTTCAGGGCCAGGTCAGGGCCTTCCGGGCAAGCTTGTACTTTGATAGTGAAAGTTGTCTGTGCTGCGGTGCAGGAACCTGGCGAAGTCCGTGGGATCGGCACGAGCTGCTGGGCTTTCGATGTAGATTTCTGCATGCAGAAGCGACCACTCCCGACTTGCGCAGAGGTGCCCACGAGGAGGTAAAGAAAGAGCTTGCTGAGTTTGCAGAGGTCTGCTTGTTGTGGACATCCTAATCGCCACCAGCTCTCGATCCCCATACATCCAATCACAGCCCCGTTCGCAGGCAATGCAGCAGAACTTTGTTAGCACTTCCGAGTCCTTGCGGCAGATGCTAGTTGAAGCCCAGGCGCGGTGCCTGAAGTTTGCACGATGCCCCCATACCGTATGGTCCAGTATACCAGGAAGAGGCCGAAGAGCGACTTCTGGGAAAGGCCACGACGAGTCAGCGCTTTGGTTCTTGGAAGTCGTAGCCCAGCGCGTCCAAAGGCAAACGGGATGCACCAGACGGTTGAAGGCTCGACATCAGCTTTCGCTGTAACACAGTGCTTCATGAAACACCGGTGTGCTAGGACTTCATCTACGGCTTGAAGCGCTTGAAGCAGACCTCCCACGTGGCCGCGTTGGGGACCCCCACGATTTCTTGGGAGCCTTATGGCCAAGCCGTTCCGGGGCCTGTGGCGAGTACAGGTCCGAGCCTCCAACAAGGGACCTGGTCCTCGGACTGCTTGCTGCTCAGCACGGGGTTGCAGCGACAGCACGACTGCTGCTCCTGACGGAGGTCCCTGCAGAAGGAAATGCCATCGAGGGCTTAGCTTGGCCCCCTGCAAATCGGCGAAGTCGGGGCTTTGGATGGCAGTGGCGTGTCTAGGCCCTCGGCTTCTCAGCCCTGGTCAGATCGCTCGGACTCTCGAAAGGCGCAAGCGCTCGCAGCTCACGGACGGCTGTTTACTTTCAAAAGCCTGCAAGGCGAACGTGTTGGACTGGACTGGAGCTGGGAAGAGGCCAGTGCC
Organism: Symbiodinium necroappetens; assembly: GCA_905231915.1. Lineage (NCBI taxonomy): Eukaryota > Dinophyceae > Suessiales > Symbiodiniaceae > Symbiodinium > Symbiodinium necroappetens. Next base: position 38,657 of record CAJNJA010023919.1, on the reverse strand, counting down.
TGGCTGATGTCAAACGTCCGGGTCCGGGAAGCTTCGACAGTTCCGATTCCCCGTCCCGTTCAAGGCTGGCCTGCGCATTGAGGAGGCGTGGGCAGCAAAAGCACGCGAGGCGCACACTGGCGCATCTTCTAAAAGCCCGGTGGATCAAAGTTGGCTTTCGGGTACTCGTACTGATGCAGAAATTTCGATTCCGAGACTCGTAACTTGACCTTTCCAAAGATGATGTCAGGAGGTCAACATGTCCTCAAGGCAATGCAGTACAGCAGCGCACCATGCAAAGAAGCACATCTGCAGGCATGGCATCTTGGCCTGCCTCCCAAACCTGACCTCTTCGATTTCCTTCAGAGCCAGGCTCCAGCCGCTGCTTTCTCCCAAGACATGTTCTTGCTGTATAAAGCTTTGTGTGACTTGTGTGAGGGCAGGGATGTAGCTGTCGCTGTTGGTCCGAGCTTCGGATTGGGGGAACGGCCAGCCCTACTGTATTGAACTATTGAGAAGTGCGTGTGCGTGTCCTGTGAGGTAGATAGCGAGGTACATAGTGCACGGCTTTCTGTGATGTTTGATGGCAGCAGGTCCGTGCAGCAACTTCTACCACGGCACCAGCCCCCAGACTGCCTGACCGGCGGGAGGCGTGTCCATGCGTGTCCTGCGTCCCGCGGTGCCGCCTTTGGAAGTGTACGCATCAGGCCGCCAGGCTTACCAGCCGGCTCGCGCAGTGCTCTCAAATTTCACTGTGGACACCCGCAATGACAAGAATGCATCAGCCGTCCCTTGCCTCAGTTCCTCTCCTGTTTCGTCTGGCTGCGGTACGCTGTCGACTCGAGCTGAGCACTCGCTTGGCCATCTGCAAAGCTGCTCCTTTCGGGCGAAGCACATGCAGTTCACCAAGGTTCAGCCCCCAAAGCAGTGCAGCCACTGAAGCGGGCGCCCCTGGTGTCTGCGATAGTGTTCGCTTCGCTCGAACTGTAGCTGCTTTGATGTACCGCATACAGTACGAGGTTGCGAAGCCCCGCTTTGGATGAGTTGGGCTGTCGCTTAAAAGAGAGAGGCTAGATAAACGTTCAGATCATTCGGTCGGTAGCCGACCCGACGCCGCCAGTCAGACAAAACACAACATTGAGGGTGTGGGAAGTGCCTGCTCGAGGCTAAAGACTTGGAGTCGGAGACCTCTCCGCTCCAAAGGCCAGAGTCCACAGAGCTCACTGCGATTGCGACAGGCTACGCGAGATACGCCCTGCGAGGAGCGGTTCCTCCGGTGGAATCGGTCTTGGTCCAGGGCCAAAGGCCCAGCCTCGCGTCGCCTGCCCTTCGCGCGGCCGAGCCGCACGAGGCGCAGACACCTTGGCAAAAGTTTGGCCCGAAAGCACGGAGACATGATGAGACATGTGCCATGCGAAGGATCACGCAAATTGAACGTCCCCCATGCTTAGACTTAACCGAGCTTCAAAGCGCTGTTGCTGGTATGTTGACTTCTCTTTTCCACCTCTGCATACCTGTGGAGGTTTGTTTGTGAAAGTCTCGGCAAGTTATGCCGAACACCTTTTACACAAGTTGTTTGCAACAGATGCATGCATGTTTGGGAGTGGCCAACTACACCCGAGCAACCCTGCACAGCAGGAAGCCCGCGTTTACCCACCAGCTGCCAGTAAGCCCCTACCGAGCGGCCAAACCTAGAGACCTGGAAGACTGCGCAAGCTACAGCATCATGAACAAAGCAAAACTGTTGAAAACACGGTGCTTGCGTTCATCTGGAGCCATTCGTTCGCAGCCTCCGTCTGCTGTTTAAAAGTGACGCTGACAGGCGCTGATATGGTCAAGGGCTCGGGAGCCCTTCAGCCATGAAGACGCGGCTGAACGTGCAGCTTCGAGGCTTGGGCAGAAAGAGGCGATCCCGTCTATGCCGAAAGCAGACGGGGCTCGAAGCTGAGCAACGGCACTTTCTCGACTGCCAGATCTTGTTTTGTACTGTTGACCCTGGCCTTGATGCTCAAAGCTCGCACTGCCGGGTCTGGGAGCATCCCCAACCTAAAGGAACTGCCATGGCATTCTCCATTCCAGATGACTACGGATATGTCGTGCTGGCGCACTGCATGTCCTGGGTATCCAACATGTACCTGACCATCAATGTTGTGCAGACCTCAGCCTGCAGCATAACTTTGATGCTGTCTGCAGCTAGGGAAGTGCCGTTGACATGTTTTCTTCGACCCCGTTGCTAGATGTTGCTAGGTGAAGGCGCGTAAGCAGTATGGCATCAAGTACCCGGCCCTCTATGTGCCCTGCCGGCAGCGGCAGAGAAACCTGTGTATCTCTGAGTGAGGCGACTCGAAGCCGAGGCTCCCGACGGCCACCCACATGCGGAGAGTTTCAACAGCGTGCAGACACCTGGCACACAAAGTCAGAAAGGCCGATAAGTGTCCTAAGATGGCGAAATCCGGATTGAGAGTCAAGGCGAGCTCATCAGAACACTCTCGAGAATTGGGCACCGGTGCAAATCTTGATGGCATCTGCCCCCAGGACTCACAGACTCAGAGGCATGTGACCCTGACTCCCTCTGAGGCATTTAATGGCATTCTCTATCCCAAATTTGCTGCATCTTGTGGCATGATTTGGGCCTTCGGCCGAATTGTCTATGGTCGGTTTCCCAGGACGGTCTCTCTCCGCTCTGTGTCTGTGTGTGTGTGCATGTGGCCCAAGCACTGGAGCATGTGAAGATTCCGAGGCTATGGGTATGCTAAGGGTGGACCAGACGGGCGCATGGTGGGAGGATTGTGCCCCGACAGAAATTTGCGTCCATGCTCAACGCATGTTCCATCGAGCTGGAGATGGCGAGGCTCTCTCATCTTGGTGACTTACCCCTCCTAATCGGTGGATTCGTGCAGCTCGGCCGCCAGAGCTGAATTTCGGCATTTGCCCAACCTGACTTGCAAGGACTGCATTTGGGATGATAACAGCCTAGAGCACGTGAAGGCCGAGTCTGTGCAGCTCACGGAGACCGACCTCCGAGCTGAGTCGAAAGGGGTGTACAGCAGTTTTAAGCAGCGCACTACAGTCTGCACAGTCTGCCTCATTGGTTCCAACTTTAAAAAGTGCTGCCAGTGACCGCAATGCCTTCGGTGCTGATAGATCTGAGAGCACCGACTTCAATTCAGACTGAACTTGCTTAGGCCAAACGCTCCGTGCCACATCCGCTGGTGTGCCATGGGCAGCAGAAGAGAAACGAGAATGAACCGCGGAGATAGCCCCTTCCCAGGCTCCCCTTCATGCCGAGACTCGAATTGCTTTGCGCGATGTTGCAGGGCTTAGCATCTGCATCACCAGCTTTGTGTTCCCCACTTTCTGCCCGTCTGCTGCTCAAATTTGCGAGCGAATGAAGCTAACACCACCTCATAAACTGTAGCTGCTTGATAGGCTCCTGCAGTTCCTATGTGTAGGTCCTGTGCATAGGCTTCCGAGATTCAGCGTGCTGTTGTGGCTTAGAAACCTAAAACTTATAGTTATAGCTTGACAAAGGGGAGATGATTTGAACAGACAGGCGTGATCACACGGCTCGAGCCGACAGGTAAATTTGGTACTGACAAGAAACGTAAGCGAGCTTGATTGCAGAGTTCGAAGGCAGGCCCCTCGTCGCTGTTTGTTACGACTGCCAATGCGTGACAGCTTGAGCGCAACTGAGGCGCCGCAGCGGTTCGGCTAGATCCAGCACGATGTGCCGACGTCTTCGTACAGATCGTATAAACTAGAGAACGAGCGTCCCGAAAGCGTTTAGAGCAGCACTGCACGGTAGCACCGAGCATCATCTCACATCTCCATCGATGCACCCATCCACCCGTCCGCCCATGCATCCATCCATCCATCCATCCATCCTTCCATCCTTCATCCATCCTCGCGTCCACCCATCCATCTATCCATCCATGCATGCTTGCATCCTTGCATGCATTAGTTTATCAAATCCACCCACCCGTGCCTCCATCCGTCCATCCATGCAGCTATGCATCCACCCATTGATTCAAACTTGCATACATTCATGCAAAGAGCGCTTTGTTACGTTAATTCATTCATGCATTTAGTCGTCCATGCATCCATCCATCCACACATCTTCTACAAACCGTCCTGTAAACCTTTACAGAGCCCTGATATGAAGCCGCACTATAAGGCCCTTCTATAAATCCTGATCTAACTCCTTGAGCCCTGCCACACCATTCTGCAACCCACTAAAGCCCTTCTATAAGCTCCTCCTATGATCTCCTCCAGAAACCTTTCTACAATCCCTGGACCAAAATGCTTCCGTCATGTACGGGCGGGACTCAAGACCACTGCCAAGATGATTTCCCTAAAGTACTTGGCCAACATGATTCCCCCAAGTATCGTGGGGTGGATGTCATGGAACATTAACTCACGAAGGAGCGGATCCGAAACTACCAACGAAGAGAATAGTTTACCGAAGTGCGAAACATGGTATCCGCTCATGTACTTGATGTGCTGCAAGGCTGCAAGTGTAAGCAGTGGCTTAAGCTGGCATTGTAATTCAGACGGTGGGCACAACGATTCTGCGGCACCACGCACAAAGCGCCAGGACCTGTCAGTGTAATGGAAGTTAATGGAACAACAACTCATCGCGCTTACCGGAAGATGCGGACACACGAGTCCACCAAGAAGCATGTCAATTCAGAGTACGCCTCGTCGCGGCACCACATGTGTAGTGCGATGTGGCGCGACCCATACGTCACGCAGCCCGCGTATTTCGCGCGGCCAACAGCTTCCCCATGTACTGTACTGGATTTGACCAAGGTCTTGCCCAAAAACCGGTAAGATTCAATACATTCGAAGCTAAAACCTATGCTACGCACCGCACATGCAGGCCAACATTCTGACAAGGGCCAATGCATTGGAATTTACAATTGATCGCACATGCCGGAGGACGTGGGTGGACACACCACGCTCACCGCGGGTTTTCAATTCCGAACACGAATGGTCGCGGCACCAAACGCAGAGCGCGATTTGACGCGATCGAACTGCTTGCCCCCATCCACTAGTGGATTCAAAAGCGCGGCCGAAAGTCTCCCCCCAATGCGATGGCGTGATGCAGAGAATGACCAACATGCCTCCCAAGTCCAGTGATGCTTCCCACACTAGCAGGATACCGACTGACATGGCCATTTTTTTCCCCCGAGGAGTATTGGCGGGATTTAACCAGCATTTCGAATCCAAAAACTAAAATGTGCCACGAACAGACGTGGACTCGCCAAAAATGTCAGTTCGGAAGACACGTCGTCACAGCACCACGCTAGCAGTGCCATTTTGCGTGACCGAGCACCCTAGGCTAGCATCAGGACGGGGTTGCCAAATCCGAGACAATCGTCACGGCACTGCACATGCAGCGCGCGACTCCTTTCGGCCCTGCCCTGTGCGTTTAAGAAAAACACAGGTCAGAAGCAGCATGGCATCAACATCATCATGCAATCTATGATGCGTCTGATGCGCCATCACATCATGTCATCCAAACCACCTCCATGGCAAATAACCCTTTCGGACGCTTTCGGGGAAAAGAGGATCCATGGAAGTGAACGTGACGGCAAGATTAGTTTCAACGTGAAACTCATTGTTGCCGCAGCATCCTCTTTCCACTTGCTTGTCTGTGAAACATAGGAAGTCTCGCTGCTGCATCTAAAAGAAGGGTCCTTGAAGGTCCCAGCGGCAGAAAGACTTTTGCAAGGAATCTTTAACCTGGGATGTCCAGTGAAGGCTTCGTCAACTCAAAGTGTGCAATAGTGTCAAGTGGTTGCACATGGATTGAACATGAAATGCTTGAGCCTGACATGGTCATCTCCTTTGCATGCGATGTTGCTGGCTCACATCTAGCAGCTAAAGTCATGAGTGCTTTCTCAAGCTGCCTTCTTTGACAGCACGTCCTTTGAAGTCTGGCAAAGTGCAGCTTGGCTTCGAGTTGCCATGCCCCGAACGGGGGCACAGGCCGAGCACAGCCGCTCTTTTGTTTCGCCTTTGACGCAGTTCAAGTTGGCATTCACACGTAGCCGACGTAGACGTGCGTGTCTCGTCTCAAAGGCGGATAAACCCAGGCAGTGTCACCCATAGAGGCTCCCGGTGGCTTACTTGCCTAATAAGTTCTCCGTGAAGCTCAAAGAGAAAGGACTTTGTAGCAATAGACCTCAAAAGGTGCTCTAAGGCACGAATACGAATTTGCATCATCCTCTGTGTCCGGCCTTTGTACACCAGCTGCTCCGACTCCACCAGCAAGCAACAGACAGACTTCACGCAGTCTTGACGCTTGTTCGCAGTAACAGACTTCACGCCAAGCCACTGCCCATTCTCAGCAACCTCATGCCAACTCTCCGGCACAGTCATAGCTTTGCATTCGCGTAGCCTTTTGCCATGTGGATTGGCAAAGATGGCAATGTTCCAAACACATGTCGCATTTACAAGGCGAGGAGTTGAGATGCCGGAGTCGCGGTCAAATGCGCAAGCCGTTTGATGCGGTCTCGAGTTTCGAATGCATTGCAGTCGAAGAGTCGCAGGACTGTCCTTAAGACGATGCTTCTCGGTGGCCCAGCCTCGCTTACCCACAGCTTCTTGCATCTGCCGAGCGCGTGCTCGCAGAGGTGCTTCTTCGACGGCACAGGTCTCAAGGCCCATCAGCCCGTGAGACGAAAGGCAGGGGTAGCATTGGCAGATCTGATGCAGAGGACCTTCCAGCTTCTGGTCCAGAGGAAATGCATGGCAGGCGAAGACAGGGCTAAGTCGGCATTTGGAGTTTTTTGTTGTGACGCTATTGCACAACACTTTAGCTCGGCCTTCCCCGAAGCGATGGGCTTGGAATTCTAGTTTATGCTAGTACGAGTTGCGGACGCGTCGTTCCGGTCTATCGCGACGATTTCAAAACTGACGCTCGTGCAGGCTCCAAAGGTGAACTGTTATTTGCTTCTGGGCAGCTGGCTCAGTGGCTCAGCATCGTTACTTGCACAGTAACGCTCTCAGCTGTGTCGAATCCAGGTGTTCCCGAGACGGCCAGTTTAGATGACATACGGAAAGCTTACTTGCAGCGCCGGGTCCTGGGTGTCCGCCAGGCGACTGCACCTGCAAGCCCAGCTCTGATCAGGTGCAAAATCCGCACATCCAGACGTTGTGGGCTCCTGCCTCCTTCTCAACGTCATATCCGCCGTATACTCCTGCCAAAACAGAACACGCGCCAGATGCAGGCTCCAATGACATGGTGCAGTTAAATCTTTGCGCCGGCCCTGGGTTCCTGTATGTTTCTGCACCGAAGAGATATCCACGTTCAAACTCTCTCTGCGTGTGCCCCTGTGGATCTGCTTTCGAGGCTACGAAGCTCTCACCCAGAAACGGCGAGAGTATGATGCGGCCAAGGGAATAGGCCTAGGCCCCAGGAGGCCTTTTCCACGGGCCTCTGTTTCTCTCCCCCAGCTCTGCGAGGCTTTGCGACAGGTCGGAAAGCTTCGGCTTCGGCTTCCAGCGGAAGCTCCGCAACGAACGCTCGAGATGCCTGGTGGCCCTGGCCTCAGAGGCATTCAGAGGCATCCGCAGGCCATTTTGAACCGGGCCTCTTTTTTGGCCCCCAATAAAGGGGATGAAGTGTTTGTACTGTTCTGTGGCGGACGAGGCACGGAGCCTTGAGTTGAAACTTCGAAGAATAGAAAACTAGATGTACAGATGATACACAGGGACATGCTAATAATTGTAATATATGTATATGTATGCATATATATATATATTTATTTATTTATTTACTATTTATTTATTTATACATTTCTATCCACGCATATGACGCAAACACCGGTTGATGTACGGCTACATCATCTATGCAACACAACTTCCATACGGAACCAAAGGGACGCAGTTCCCATGGTGCCAAAATGGTTTTTGCCCTAGTCCAGGCCGTCCAATGGCGCCTCCTCCAAACCTGGGCCAAGATTTCTGCCATGTAAAGAACACAATGCGGATCCTATAGCTTACGGTGTTTTCCAGAACACCACTAAATTTTGCTACAACTATACTGTTGGCTTTGGAGATGTCTTTCCGAAGCCGGTGTCTAAACGTGGTTACGGTTTCGGGTTTGGGGAGCGGGGGAACTCGAGATGGGTGCTTCGGTCAATGAGCAGCTAATGTAGTGCCCCGTGACGGCTTTCGGCCCTGAAGACACCGAAGCAACGCCCAGTTTTTGTGAGTGGAGTAAGCGTTATTTCAGGAACTGACCAAGGCCCGAAACAAGTTGATACAGGGTTTGCCCACACATCAGCCTGTTTGAGAAGCCACAGTTTAGGCTGTCAGAACAGGTGATACGCACCAGGGCAACTGGCTCTTCAGGGCTTCTGCTCCATGATCAACAACTAGCATCTCTCAAACAATTGTTTCCTCAGTCTCGATGCCATCTTAGACCAAGAAGACTGAGGCGTGCCCAGGGTGGTTTCGACGATCAGGATGCATGCCGTGCTGCCAACATAGCATTCGTTCTGATTTCAGATAGTCGGAACGTCAGTTTCAGGATGATGAGGAGTTTTATCCCTTCCACTTCCAAGATTTTGCAGAAAAGAAGTGGCGTGCAAAGCTGAGACTCTGCTGCGCACATTTCGTACATTCCGGGAATCTCGGAGACTCCAGGCGTCAGACGAGAGAATGGAAGGCGTTGCGGCCTTAGCATTAAGCAACGGAGCCAGAATGCCGATGCGTGACACGTCAGCGCAGAGATTCAAACTCGAGGCTAAAGTATAAATCATTCCGATGACAAAAAAAGATTGGACATATAACCGGACGACAAGTGGACAGGCGACGAAGCATTCCGATGAACAAGATGATCGGACAAGACAATCAGTCGACAGATGACGAAGCACTCCGATGACAGAGAAGAGTTGACAGACCATCGGTCAACACGTAGACAGCTGACAAACCCGTCGAGGCATGTCGAGGCGACATGTCCATCTCATGAATATCTAGGAATCTGTTTAGGAGACGTGATGGGCATCTGCTTCAGGACGGCCCACTTGGGAAGAATTTGCACAGATGTGGGATGAAGGTGTCACTGTCTCAGAAAGGAAATGTCATCCTGTAAAGCTTCCGTTGTTTCTGTGACAGACATCGAGGAATTCGATGCTCGAGCTCGAGGCTCTCCTATCAACTTAAGCCCTCCTTTCGTGATGCCTCGTGATGCCTTCACCTCGTCAGGGTCGCGGAGAATGCGTGGGCGCCGAGCGTCCAGGCCGACCCGCAAGATGATCTGTAGGGCATCCCTTTGCCTCCTTTTGCAAGGAGAGTGCAAGACTCGAGCAGTGATGAGGAGGAGTTTGAGACTAGGCATTTGGACGCTTGAGTTTGGCATCTGCCGCCGATCAAAAGTCCTTGCACGGCCGAAGGAGATAGACTGGCGGCGTGGGACTCGCTCAAGTCAAGCTCGCGGGCAACATTGGTCTCCATCTCAGCAGTACCGGTACCGTACTGGTCCAAACCATGCACGCGTGTTCAACCACAGGCAAGATTCATCCAGCGAGGAGCGCAGAGCATGGCGACACAACACATGAATTGTCGATGTTACTCAAGTCTACTTGTTCGGAGGATGAGCATGAAGCAAGGCCTAAATCAGGACTGATGCGTACCAGCACTTCTTGTGCGCTGGGCTGTGCTCCGCTTGAAAGTGGAGGCCGACAGGAGGAGAGTCCAGCAGAGCTGTGGGTGTGTGACTGAAGCTTCCGAAGCGCATCGAATCGAAGCATTCACGACTTCCGAAACTTGCATGTCCGAGGTCGAGGTTCCGCAGCGCGGGCGCAACATGCGCAGCCCTAAGTGCTCGGTGCCTGGTAGGACGTTAGGACAGACAAATCTTCAACACGGCTACGTTGTTTTCCCGAATTCGGCTTTGGCCCTGGGCCCCGTTCCAGTCATGCCACCTGGCGTAGTATCGATCGGCTTCCTATCGGAGCTTCGCGGCTTGACAGCGGCTGAGTTTTCAGCTTCGCTTGCAGGCGCTCCTCGGACATCATTGGCGGAGGGTACTTGAAGCCTGCAGCCGAATTGTCTCTTTGCAGCGTGGACTTAAAGTTTGTTGTCCCTTCTTGGTCCGCGTGGCTTGGTCCGCAGCCGTGGTAGAACTGAGAAAAGGAGCCATGGCAGCCCTTTTGCCGGAAGGTGCCGTCAGCCACTATGTTCTGCTTGGTGTGCTTCATACCTCTTCTCAAGACGAGATCAGGAAAGCACATCGCCTCCTGGCTCTCAAGTGGCATCCAGACAAGGCCGGAGTTGTGCGAAAAGCGAACTGACGGCGGCTGCAGCGGCAAATCTGCTTTCAGGTAGAGGATCCGAAGGATGAGATCGCCGTGCGTGTGGCAACTCAGCAATTCCAGCTTCTGCAAGCGGCCTACGAGGTCTTATCTGACCCAGCAAGACGCCGAAAGTACGATGAGAGCTTGGGCTTGAGCGGGCTTGGCCCGCTAGGCCCGTCTTCTGTACAGGCACCCAGCACTAGGCGCACCTCCTCAAGCTGGGAGCAGAGTGAGGCTTTGAGGATTCACGTGCCCAGCGAAGTGGCATCCATCGCTGCTGCTGTGGATCGGCTCTCTATCGGCGGAGGCGAGATCTTCGTTGCTGGCGGCACCTATCATGGCCTGATCGTCATTTCGAAGCCACTCGTGCGGCTCGTGTGCAAATCTGCCGACAAAGCAGTTATCAAAGGCCAGGTGGTCTTCAGAGAATGTGCAGGCGGTGCGCAGCTGAGTGGCTTCGTTATAGACGCGTCATGCAGTGGCGGCGCCATAGATCTGAAAGGGGTAGTTGGGAATGTTCAGATCGACCATTGCGACATCAGCAATGACTCGTCTGCCGGAGTCGTTCTTGAAGGCTGCTCTGGAAGCACATTTATTCAATCTTGCCGGGTACATGGATGCAAGTACGACGGTTTGGGACTTCACCTTTTGTCCGGAGATGCATCTCACACCGGTTTATTGAAAGTTGAGAATTCCACCTTCGAAAACAATGGCTACGACGGACTGTACCTGGGAGACCCTCGATTCAGCGCTCGCCTTCTTGGCAGCTCTGTTATCCGAAACAGCCGCTATGGCGTGCTGGTCCGTGGCACAGACTTCTCGATGGAGAGCTGCAGCTTTTCCGAGAACGAGAAAGAGTCTGTGAAAGTGGAGGAGTTTGTGCAGAAGGCAAACCCTAGGGGCACTCAGCGGACAGGGAAGGCCAGGGAAGTTGCTGCAGACCTGCCGGAGGGTTGGCGGGCTTTTCGAAATACCGAAGGCCTCGTCTACTACTACCACATGGCCTCGGGCAAGACAAGATGGTCTGCGCCTGGCGAGGATGCTGAGCTCGAGCCTCTACCGCTGCCGCAAACGACTCCAGCATCCAAGAAACGCAGCAGATGGAGCTAAGCCCACAAAAGCCCTACTCAACTGGAGGAGTCCATCCGCAAATACCTACATGCCGCCACGTGCCCGCACAGCTTCATGAAGAAGATCTGTATGATGCTCACCACTCACTTCGGCATACCAGATGTGCGGGCCGGACGTTCCGTGCGGGAGCGCAGTGTTCACGCCCTGAGGACATCTGCTCAGCCCGGACTTCGCCGACTGCGTGGAGTCCTGGAGGCGGAGCGTGCCGACGAGCAGACGAGCAGGACTCCTGCGATCCTAAGGATGAGAGCTGTTAATACTTGTCGCTGAGCTCGTTCATCGTCGGGTCGGTCAGCTAAAAATGGAGCGTTGATGCAGGAGGTTTACACCTGTCCATGCTGTCCACTCTACTCCTTGATTTCTGAGGCTCGACACTTCCTTCAATGGGCGACCGGTGCTGTCCTCACCAAGGCCAGGGCACGGCATCCGGCGCTGGCGCGCTGCAAGGCTTTCAAAAAGAAGGGTGATCACGGTCTCTACATGTTTTGGAGCCAGCAGTTCGCCTCTCAACTTCTTCATTCTTCCCGCTCCGATAGTGGAAGCCGCCAAACATTCCCAGGTTCGGCGATTGGAAGATCGCCGAGCGGCTTCAGGATGATGGTGCCTGTGAGCTGCTGAGAATTGCTGAGACATACTGAGGCAGTTGCCAGCCACTGTACCACACTTGATCACACCGTTGATCCGTGCCAGATCTCCCGCGGACACTGCGCCATAGGACATCCGGAATTTCCAAGCTTCTCTCGATGTCTGTGAGGTCTCGGCTTCGCAGAAGACATGCGAGGTCGACGCAGGCAGCACATAGAAAGCAGGGGCGAAGTACCAACACGAATGGACATGTTTACATGTCTGCGTCATGTTGCTGTCAGGCCTTGGTTGCAGCACCCTCCGCTGTGCATGCCTTATTGCAGCAAATGCAACGATTCATTATGAAGTGCAATTTCTGCCATGGACTCCGACTGTAAAGCTCTGCCTCAGGCGGTGGCGCCTCTGGGAACCAACTGCACGCAGATTCGTGCCCAAAAGACCCCTGCGTCTCAAAGTCGCGTCTTTCATACCACATATGTCATATATGCTCTCTGTCTTTTGGGCAGAGGACTCAATGTGGTTGATGGACCCGAAGTTGCAGGCGACGAAAATCTTGCTTCAAAGCCAGTCGCGGGCGCATTCATGCCTCTGACTTCGCAGGAGCGGCGTGGCAGGAATCGCAGGCACGGTGTCTCCAGGTTTCGGCGTCGTTTTTGGGATGTGGCAAGCGACAGGAGGACTCAGATGACGATGAGGTGCCATGGTCGCGGCCACACTGGTGCGGACCTATATGTGTGCGTGTGTCACCTCCTTGGCACCCGGGCTTTGATGTCATTATTATTTGCAGTGCAGGTCGAAATGGTCCACGGCCGATCTAATTCGACTGTCCGGCCTGATTTGAGGCTCAACTCGCGTGTCCTCCCCCGGCAGTTGCAGCAGGCTGGTGCGACCGACGCAACATCGACCTCAGCGGTTGTTTTGATCGGGAGGCGCCCTGTGTCTTGCACAACAGAGCTTCGTACGACACTGCCTTCGAATCACCAGCGTGAATCCTTTTAGCTTGTGTGCAAGCTGGCTTGCGTGTAGATCGCCTCGCAGGCCGTGGTGGACCGTGTGGCGACCGTTGCGAAGCAGGCCGCTGCTCGCCGCTCTCCGCTCCGAGTCTGGGAGCTTTCCTGGGCAAGTGCAGTCGCAGGACATGGCACGAGATGGCGATGACTTTGAAAGGACGTGCCTCGGCCTGTCTCTTTCGAAGGTTGAGGAGCCGAAATGTTGTCGAATGACGAAGGACAGACCGTGTCAACCAAGTTCGTGTTGCATCGAGAGCACTGGCCCTGGTGCAAAAGTTCATGTGTGGATGCCCGTGGATGCATGTGCCGTTAGGTGAAGACGGATGGCTCCTACACAAAGCCACCAACACTTGACCGCCGCAGTTCACTGTACGGCCGGGCGGCCCGGTACTTGACCGTACATATCCGAAAACTGCTGAATCTTGCGACTTCCTGCACATGTCGGCACCGTTCGTTCTATCGAAGTCTAAGAAGTCACCAATCGTGGTCTAGAGTCTAGATCAATATTCGTACCTTAACTCGACATTGACATAGCGCAGGCGATGTGCCAGCATAAGTTCCTTACGAGAGCTGGGCCTTGGATGACTTCATCCTCAGTACGCATTTACCTGCTTGCAAAAATTGCACTGTGTTCTTGTCTGTGCCTCAGCTTCGGCACCCAGCAAAGAAGACGCTGGAAGCATGCTTCTATCCCATGTACTTCCAAAGAATTACCTCGGTGTCCACAGACGCATGTTTCAACAGAGATGTAAGGAGACGGCGACCAGGCACATGGTAGACGGCCCAATCCCGACTGCGAAAACTTCCCATACCTAAGCGGCCGGCGAAATCGAGAGAGCATGCAGCACTCACAGGCAATCGAATCGAAAGATTCGTTGGCCCTGAAGCTGATGTCCTGTCGGTCGCTGAGCGGCGGACTGTGGTGGTGTGTCTCGGACCATTCTGGTGGAATATACCGCTAGGCCATGGCTCTACAGCTCGGGAGACAAGTCTCGGCTTTATGGGGTGTACTTCGGAAGCGAGCTGATGACTCGGCCGGAAACGAGACCAAGCCTACGGTTCCGATGCACATGCCGAGGTTTGCTTACAGTCTGGTGTGGAGGAGGAAAAGACTGCTGTTGTCCGGGTTGTGTCAAACTTGCGAGTCCTCACAGCATCAGGCAAAAATACTGGGGAAGACCAGGTGGAAACAGGCCTACTGCTGTCTTGTTTTCAGATATTTTCAGATGATTGATTGCACCTGGCGGGCACAGGCCGAGCCGTGAGGAGCGGTGGTAGATGTAGCCGCGCTCAACCTGGAAACAGATGCGAGATCGAGTCACCCTAGTCTCGTTCCGTGATCGTACCCCTCCACGTTTCATTTGCTATGGCTCCAGGCTCATGTACCACGCCCAGGCAGTTCAGCATAGGATCCGTGCAGTGCAAGCTTAAGCTTTCGAAGTGAGAGAGCCAACTGCACCAACTGTTACTTTCTGCCCAGCAGCCTGGCGTAGATGTGCAAAAGCATATAACAGCTGTGCGATCCCTCATGATTCTGAGTTCTGAGACCTACTGGGACTGCTGATCGTGCATCCATGTCTTGGCTACGACTCCACTACTTCGCTTCCAACAGACAACTTACACTCGGCAGCATTTTACCACTGGACGTGAAGCCGTGCAGCAATCCCGATCTGTTGGCTGGGTGGCTGCGGGTGGTTCCAGCATGCTAAATGTGGAGGCCGTTGAACACCGGTTCCTCGCTAAGCGCAGCCATCGAGATAACGACTCAGGAGTTTGTTTGCCCAGAGCTGCGGCTGGCTATGTGTCACGCCATCCCGCCCGACTTGAATGAGACCGTAATGAGACCTGAAACGTAGACACGGCCAGAAGGAGCGTCGTAGTGGCGGCCCTGTAAGTGCCAGGTGAAAGAGGCGATCCGAATCATCATGCTTCAGTCTGAGTTTTCAGTTTCAGTGGTGCAAGCTGTAAGAGACTCAGCCTTTCAGCGAAGGCATTGTCTTGTCGTATGCCGCAGTCTTGGTGGCACCCAGCCCATCGTGTCGGCCACAGTCCAAAGCAGCCGTTGACACGTTGACTTTAGTAGCTGGTCGCTTGCCCGAGGATCTCAAAGCAGTGGTCTCTGAATTGTTCGACGTAGAGTACCTGAAGATCAATGACAGCCAATTGGTGCAGGCGGCAGCTGTCCGGCTGCTCGACTCTTCTTGCAACACCCGACTCCGGCGGTTTCCTTGGCAAGGAGGTCGAGCGTTTAGTCGAAAAGTTCTCTGAGATCCTCGAGAACAATGCTGACAAGTCAGGCAAACTTCTCTGAGCCACCATACAGTGATGGGATGGAAGAGACTCCTGTTCAAACATGGCTTCTGTTGCAGAGGCCGTGCTCAGCTGGTGTTCAACTTATACACAGCCAAGAATCGCAAGCAAAGCATTTGGTGCGCAGCTTGTTTTTGAGATGCGCCCCGAGAGGCCAAGCCTCTAGTTAGTGATCAGCTGCAGGAACATCTTGGTCGGCAGCGACGAGAAAATCGTGTTCGAGCAGTGGCGCATCCCCGTGGCCGTGCAGCCGTTGAACAGGCACGCGTTCGTTGTAGTGCTTGCCTTCAGATGCAGTTGCAAACTGGCTTCCTTGCAAGTACGAGTAAGTCATTCAGCTGGAAGCATCTGGAAATATTGTTGTACGCGACGAAATGCATGTCTTTGCATACCGGCCTAGGTACTTGAATCCTGCTGACAACTTGCGTGAAGAGGCCAACTTGCAGGCGACGCTGGCACAGCACAAAGCAAAAACAAGAGGGCAGTAGAGCAAGAGCGGCAGGAGAGATGTAGCTTCCAAGGATCCTTCCAGCGCTTGGCAGGCCTCTGCTTCGCAGCAGGTCCAGCAGGTTCTCCATTATGTCATCGCCAGAGCCAATGCCAAGGACCGGCCCGGCGGCACTGTGGAATGGGAACTTTGAGGGTCCTCCATGCCGCCAGATTATTGAACAATATGGTACACACGCCTTGCGCGGCCACCGGCGGCAAGCGCTTCAAAGCTCTTGCGCTGTAATTTACAGGACATTAGGGCCTGACGGAACCAGAGTGTTTCAAGAGTGTTGGTTTTGAAAACAACTTTGGGGCGTTAATTACAACTTGTCGGCAGAGCTTGCATGCTCTCCGGAGCTATTGTTTGGCGCGGCGCGCGGCAGCACTTCGCGTGGTGTCGTCGATGCCTCTTGGTCACAGAGCTAAGACATTTCGCACAGCAACGCTGCCTGATGCTGGCACCAGACAAATTGCTCGACAAGCAGCACCACGGCCGCGTTTTCGAGCGCAGCCAGCCCCTTGCCTCATTGCCGTGCAAAGCTTTGTGGAATTCCATCATCATAGCTGGTGTGGATGTTATCATGGTTGGCCCACGGGTGTCTGGATGGAGTTTATCACGGTTCATGTTACGTTAGGGTGGACGTTCACATGGTGGGCCCACGGATGTTCTGCCGACAACGGATGAGGTCTGGGCGGACGTTATCATAGTTGGCCCATGGATGCTCTGCGACGACGGATGGGGTGGTCCATGGATTCTCTGCCGTTAGCGCGGATAGAGGTCTGGGTGCACCGCCGCAATGCAGCGCCACAACTGTGGCGGCAGAGCCAAGCACTACTTTTTAACAAGTCGCTCAAGCCGAGGCCCCTCATAGGTCTTTTGCAGCTGTCTGGCAGGTGCCAAGCTTTCGTCCCTTCGGGGACTCGTCAGGGCTTGACAGCCGTAGATGCTGCGAAGACTGGTGCGCACATCCGCCAAACTAAGGAAGCGGACGCGTGCACGTCGGATGACGCTGACACGGTGAAAAAAGTTTACGTTATCATAGTTGGGCCCTTGGATGCTCTGCAACAACGGATGGGGTGGCCCATGGATTCTCTGCCGTCAACGGATAGACTAGAGGTCTGGGTGGACCGCCGCAAGTCACCGCCACAACTGGCCCGCCCGCCCTCGAAGGCTTCACTGTCCTTGCCCTGCTCAAAGGCTTCCTTGTCCCTGGTCTTGCCGTGACTCAACACGGCAGTCAGTTAAGAACGTCATTATCCCCCCACCCCCCACCCCCCACCACATTCCCTACCCTCCCAACTCCACGGAATCCCTCGAAACGTCCGGAACATGCAAGAACCAGAAGTCCGACGAGTCCGAAAGCAAGGACAAACCGCAAATGTCGAAAGTGGTAGAATAAAGAGGAAGAGAACTCTTGAAGCGGATGGCCGGCAAAACTACAAAAGCTCGAGGAAAGAGAGCTACGACTTTAGACAAAAACTCTAAAAAACACTGTGGGCACGCAAGGCGCGTGGTCCAACTACAGATTGCTCCCCAAGGACCAACCCGCTCTGCCTTAGCTTCACCGATGCTGCTCGTGAGGTGGAGCACCTTCCGCCACCGGACAAAGAGCAGACGGCCTACAACTTCGATGTTGCTTTTCTATCAGGCGATGGCAAGGACGGCGGGATTGTTGGAGCACGTGGGCCAGCATGGCTAACACTGGGACTTCTGACGTGCGCTGCTCCTTTGGAGGACATCGGGGCCGGGTCTTTGCTCCGGCAGGGTCTGGGCTCCTCACTTCAAACGATCCGCCAGATGCCGCCGCGATCTTACTTCGCTCAGCAAGCGAGCCGCGGCGTGTTCTGGCTGGGCAAGGTACATGGCGTGATGGCATGAATCTGACACAGCTCATCACAGCTCCCTCGTGACCGACATGTACATAAACCGGCAGCGAAAGCTCGCTGTGAGCAGCTTCGGACAGTGTGGACTTCATCACCGGGCACATGTGTTTCCGCATGGAACAGACACAGGTTACGTATCATTAGCACGGATGTTCATCTGAGTCAGCCTCCAGACTCAGATCGCACAGTCTTTAGCAGTTTTGGCAGTCTGATAGAAAACAATATTCTTCGCTCAGCATACCGCTGGCTAACAAATCGGTTGAAGAGCGGGAGCCCGTGACTCGAACAAGCCATCGGACAGACCCAAGAATGACAAGCCTCCAACTCCAAGCTTGAGCGATGATCTTATCGAAGCAGTTACTGTGTTATATATGCATGCTTGTAGCATGCAGTCTACTCGAGTCGGTGCTTCACATGGTCGTCAGCTGCATAGTCTGTGCGAAGTCTGCAGTGATCCTGCGAAGGCTGCATGCAACGCTTTGAATCGGCTTTGAGGTGCGAAAACAGTGCTAGCCGACAAGCACGTTCGAGTCATGGGACTCCCATGGGACAGGAGTGTTCACTTGGATACACAGCCAACCCTTGCAGCGCTGGCCCAAGGCGTTTGTACGAAGCTCCCACTCATCAGCATGGCACTGACATGCATCTTGGGAGGCTTGAATTCGTCTGAATTGTGGTGAAGCTTACGCAGGGGACTGAAACCATGCATTTCTCTTCAGGACATGGCTCCGGCATGCCGTTCTCTTGATTCTGTCCACTTCCACTGCCGGGAATTATCAGTACGGCCGGCATGTCCAAATGAAGAGGGACACGGGCTTGCGCCTGGGGCATCAAGATTCGCCTGGCAGGGGCGACCCGTGCGCGACTGCATTGCTTCTGGTCGCGCACCGCGATGATGAGACCTTCTTTGCAGGTCATTCCCTGCAGTCTTGGCAACACCAGGTTTCACAGATGTAGTCTGTAGTGTCTTTTTGAGTTCATGGCCGATCTCAGGTGAGGCACTGCTAGGCCGCAAAGCTTCGCTTCCCTGGGGTTGCCGCAGGGTGTGGTGGACTCGATCTCAGAGCTGCAAAAGCCCACGAAGTCTTCATCATGCTGGCAGCAAGCCGATGTCACCTAGGCATGTTGTCGTGGTTGCTGGACGAGGTGACCAGAGCACTCGCGAGGCTCGGTGATGTTCGGGAGGTGTCGAACGTTTTGCAACATGTTGCCGTGGCAAGACGATGACTTCAGGAGCTGAACACAGTCTTGAACATTGCAAGGTTCGACAAGAAGTAGTACCTATTGCATGAATCCTTTGCCAAATTACAGACATGCCAGGTCGCATACTCTCGCCGCAAGAATCGTGGAGGAGGCCTGTGCAGCTTCTTTTCTGGAATTTCTGAAATATTTGCGTGGTTTTTCTAGCGAGGTTTGGAACTACGCTGACTGCAACGTGCCGTATGAAGCTCAGTCTCAGTCGACTCACCAAGCTCGTGGCTGCAGCTTGGCACTTCCCTCCCTCCCTCCTTGCAGCCAGCTAAGGTATTGCTACGAGTTTCTAGGCTGGCAGAATTGGCGCGGAGATGTGCAGATTCTCCACCCCATGACCAGATGGACCCGTTCCGATACAGAAGCGCCTTCATGACATTCTCGCATCACGCACGGGCCAAAGCATTATCCGACTTTTCTTGAACTTGTCGCAGCCCGGGCGCAGCGTTCTGAGGCAGCTGGGATTATGTGGTGACCCACAACGAGCAGGGAGAGTACGCACCAAGAGATTGTAGCGCACCGTACTGTGAAATAAAATTACATGCGGCATGTGAGAAAGGTACCATCATTATCAGCACGCGGGCAGGCCTCTCAGCGTGCATGAGCCAAGCTGAGCGACTTAGACTCTTGCTGGTGCTCTTGTAGTCCCTGCTGAGCAGCCTTCGCTTGGCCTGCCACGGGAGAGCATGCAAAATCACCTCTTCAGATAAACTGAAAATGGCAGAGGTGAGCCGCTGCACTGGCCGCAAAAAAGAATCGAAGCCAACTCCTCCGTCTTACGGCATCTATCAAGATACCGAGTCGTCACGATCGTCTGGTCTCCGAATCCTAAAATGGGCCTGTTGCTTCCTTGCAGGAAATCTCCTGCCAGAAATCGCTCTTCCAAAGGCATGGGGTTCATCATGCCCGACCGTGGTGCAGCGCACCGCCACCGGTTCCTGCATCTGAAGAGTGCCATACACAGCTTTCGAAGATTTGAATCAGAAGAGAGCTTTGCGCTCTCAAGCTTGCTAAATCGTGCTCCTGCTGCAGTACTGCCCGTAGTTGGTTGTTCGTTCGTGTTGTGTGTGTGTGTGTGGGGATTGAAGTTTGAGACTTGCGCCCCTGTGCATATTCGAGTGCAAATCCCGCTATGAAGCCTGGGCAGCCAAACAGAACGCAACGCTGCACAACGCTGGAGGCCTGCATGCGGCAGTCCGAGTTCCCACCTCGGTCTTGCACATGCACGAATTCAGCAGTTCTACCGCAACGCTGCTTTATTCTCCTTGATTTCAGGATGCCCTGCAGAAGTTGGAGAACCCGCCGCAGCTGCTTGTGCTGGCCTTGTAACTTATATTTACCTGTCGCCATTGCAAACCATGAGACCGGCTAATAGTGTGAGGTGTTCAATCCGATGCCCGAGCTCAATGTCTCCGTGAGTCCTGGCAAGGCTCGGATGCTGGAGGCTACGCGGGCGAGTGGCTGAGCGACGGACGGTCCGCGTTGAATCCGCGCAGCGAAGCTTCAGACCGGTGTTTGACCCCAGTGGAGCACCCACCCAGGAACGCACGCACTCAGGCTAGCGGACTGTCGGTCGGTCGGTCCGTGTCTGCCTATGCCTGTTTGTTTGTCTGTGTGCTGGTTTGTCGGAGGGAGTTGTCAGTTTGGGAACCCGAACCCTCATTGAGGAAGTAGCCGGGAGCTGTCCCTTTCGCCCTTGGGCACGCACACTTGCAAACCAGGGTTCCAAAGGTACCCGATCGCCTACGATTCAGTCCTAGTCCTAGAACACCTGAGACTCGAGAAGGAGTCCATCCACGATTTGAGAGCAGGACCGGTGCATTTCAGGAGTTTTCGGAAGTGCGATTCAGGAAAAACCGAGGCTCGATCAGAAGCAGCGTGAGTCATTGAGTCATGCCGCCTGCAGTTCTTGCGAATAAAACCCAATGAGGAGGCAAAGCTGTCGTCGTCGTGCCAACATGCAGATCCTGCCTTGTGCTAGAAAGAGGACATGTTGAATTGCCCCCTAGCCTCCCCTCGGCGGACACTCATTGTTTGGCAGAGTCGCGAGCTTCACTCTCTCTCTGATTAGTCTTGCGACAAGCGACAAGCGAGCAGGGAAGTAATGGTTATGAGGTGATTCAGTGTGGAGGCAGCGCAGACACACACTCAAATGTGTATAGTGTATAGTGTATGTCAAGTCAGTAGGGGCAGTCTGTTCCACTTGCTCCTTCAATCCGGAGATCCAGGAAGGGGCAGCAACGGTTTTGATTCACTTGCTATTGACACATGGTCCCTTTAAACGTGACATGTAACTATTGATGGTTTGTAAGTTGAGACTTGGGCCTTCCAGTCAGCATGCTGCTTCTTATTGTTTGCTGTACAACCTGTGAATGTCCAATGTTTGTCTGCATGTCGGCAAGGCTTGCTGTGTAGTGTCATGTGTCTCAAGACTGTGACGATTCGAATAAGACTGAACTTTGGGTGGCATTGGCAGAGTGATCTACATGTAATGCGGGAACGGGTGCTTCATTCACAGCCTGGCGCAGGCATACATGAAGACCAAACCCAACTCTGCCCGCCAGATGACCGTGCAGGGTTTGGCAAGGCATGGTGCTGCAGCAGTCTCACCATGATATGATGCTCCACTGCATGCTCGCCTGAGATACACCGAGCATTTGGTCCCTGCGATCGCCTTCTTCCGACCTGGGCCATTAGGCACAGCCGGCTGTGATTTGCTTGCCACGGAGCTGAATGCCCGGTGTCAGTAGGGGCTTCTGTTTCCGGACCACCTACATTGCCCAACATCGACCACTGCAGTAACCATAACGAGAGCAGCCGCTGATCCGCTCAGCGCCCCAGCATGCAGGTGTTGCATTTGCCCATGCTATGCAGGGCGTAGACCTACCGTTTATGCCAACCCGCCATGTTTGTAGATCGAAGCCGGGCGGATTCCACGTAAATTGGTTTATGAGGTATGATTGGACTCTGATGCATCCTGCTGGTCATTTGCCACCGCACGGCACCTGGAGCTTGCCACAGAAAGCCCTCCACCGCAGTCCCTGCCGACAGGTTTTCGGCGAAGGATTGCGCTGTCGTGGTGCAGGATTCTCCAGCTTGCCAGTCATGGTGAACTGAGAGCTTCAGGAATTTTTTGTGTTGCACGAAACGAGTAAACGGTAGTCAGACCAGCTCGTTTAGCCCTTGCATTTGTCTACTGGTACTTCCCTAAAGTCCTAAAGTCGTCTTCCGCCACGCCGGACATCCGTGACTCGGACAAAGCTACCCTCACAGAGGCTGCCAGCCATGCTCAAGAAACGGAGGGGGAATGCCCGAACTCTAATTCCTCGATGACGACTCTTGCGACACACAAGGCATGTCCAAGCGAAGAATGCGCTTGACAGATCTCTTTGATGCCGAAACTCACATGCCGAAACTCACGGTTTCTGCATGCATCCAGCCACACAAGGTCCGAAGGTTAAACACTCACCACCAAAAAGGAAGACTTTCGGGACAACCCGCCGTGTTGGTCGCGCCCGTGTTGGTGTCTCTGTAGACTGTAGTTGGTCGTTGAGGATCTCACAGGCCCTTGGGCAAGTGCAAGACCTGCGCGAGATGCGTTTCAGTGGTCTTGGGGCGCGTAGCTTTAATATGACCAACCTGGCAGGAATTTTTCGGTAACACTTGGTTCAACTTCTGTGGAAGACCGGATACTGCCCAGCGAGACTCCCAGCACAGCACGTGTGAGTTCATTCCATTGCAGTCGTTTCAATAAAGCTGGCCACGACAGGTATCCAGATGTTTGCAGGGCATTGAGACGGGAGAAAGACCAGCTTTCTTCCCGGCTGGTGGCTCTTTTCCAGAACTTCGAGGACCCCCGCTAAGAGCGACGAAGTTGCATGCACTTCGAGTCTTCGAGTCCTCCTCGAGACAGGACATGGCGCAGGCTCATGAGGCCGCCTCGACTCGAGGGACTCGCACGAGCTGTGACATCGCCTTCGGCCTTCCGTAAAGCGAAGGTCGCCCAAGTGCCGAAGCCTTTGTCTCACACTCCAACTCTCAGGTGCAAAGAGCATCGAAGACGGCAGTAGCACTGCAGTAGCATATTGCGAGTGCCTGTGTGGACTGTAGGTGCTTGAAGATGCAGGGAATTGGATCCTTCGGAAACGTTGTCGGCTGGGAAGTCCTTGCAGAGGCTCTGCCCTGGTAGAGGAAGGACCGGCACTTTTTCTCTGCGGCTTTCCGAAGGTACGAAAGCCCTGCTACATCGTGCTTCTGGTCTTGCGGAGGATCATGGTTGGTTGGAAAAAGGCACGGGTTGTGTCTCGTGTACCTCGCAGCTGTTTCGAATGCCGGGTCAGGGCTACCAAGGGCGCACCTACAAAGTACTTCGCGGGTAGCTGAGCATTCACCGCCTCCTATGGGTCGTGCGCTTCGCCAGCACTCAGCGCTGCTTTGGCAGGTGCAACAGAGCCCCGGCTGCTGACAGGCATACACCAGGCAGTTTCGCTCGCCGATTGGTCATGATTCTGACTCTCCCCTCGAATGCAGCATGCAGGAGGTGAGTTGGGATGAGGTTGACCCCATCACTGTGCAGCCGGACGATGTTGCCCCGTTCCCGGCGGTTCCCGGCGCCTTCCGATTCAGAACCACTGCTTCTTGCGTTAGTGCCCAGGTTGGCTGGCAGATCTTCTTGCAGACAGATGACATTAACAGCCTTAGCATGCATCCAGCTGTGCCGGAAGACGAAGCAGACGAGGCTCACGCGAGCGAATGCGAGCAGTGCTCTTTCGCATGCACTGTTTCCTTGCTGCTATTGCTGTTCCATTGCAGTTTTGCATCGGTGGGCGTGGCTGCGATGAGGCCTCACAACTTTAGTAGATCAGCGGTTGGGAAATGGCTTCCGTGGAAGAAGTATCTCCATTCCCATGTTGAGACATCGCTTTGATGAGGCAGGCCTCTGTGCCTTTGACATTAAGCCTCCAGAGGTGCAAGATCTGCGTGTGCAGAAGGCCCTCCGATGTTTCGTTAGTTGCTGAAGCAGCTTGAACTTGGACAGGTCTCCGTGCGCGTCATGCCACGTCGCTCACGGCAGCAAGCACGACCAAATCCTTTCTTCGACGCCCGTGGCCCGTGGACATGTTCAATGCTTGCCACTTGCCATGTGCACATCAACGCATCATGCTTGCGACTACTTCCGGTGCAGGTGATGCCCGCCCTAAACATCTCGGAGTATGTTGACGCCAGCACGACATACGAGGCATGGCTTTGCACTCTTGTGTAGCCACACTGGAGCGCCGCCTTAGAGTGCTTCTGGGGTGCCGCGTCAAAGTGGCTCTCCGTTTGTCTGTTGATCTGAAGGATATGTTGTAGCTGATCACGGTGACCCTCGCATCCTTAGATATTCCGCAGTAACAGAGCTTGGCGAGGGGCGTAGGGCGGGATATCTGCAGAAGATGGTCTGGTGATGTCTGGTGCAAGAATCCGAGCCGAGCGAGAATTTGACGCCGTGTTAGAGCTTACAAAGTCATGGTATGCACCGCACGGAACTGTCGCGGTGTGCTGAAGTCGCTGTCCTTCAGGAGCTTATGACCATAAGACAAAAGCTTGTCAAGAGCTGAGATCAGCAAAGCTGAACTGCCCAGTTCAATACGAGCAAGCTAGTTCCCCTCGTCGCATCAGGACCATTCTGACTTGGGCATGTTCGAGGACCGTCGCTCCATCAACAAGTCGTGAGAGCAAGAGCATTGTAGAAGGACAAGATCCGCTTGCGAACAGAACTTTTGCCTGCAGCCGGAGTTCTCGCCACACCGAGACCCCGTCTTGGTGAGCACCGTGCGAATGGTGCGCAGCATCGCGCACACTTAGGCATCCACCTGTCGAACACCGACTTCAACATTGCCTACTTGATAGAAGGGCGACAGAGCTATGTGGTGCGCGGCGGCTGATTGCTGTTCGCAACAGTCGATTGTAGATGTCCCGTGCAGACCTGGCCAGGTTAAGCCTTCGCACATGTCCGAGTCGCAGAACGTTTTCGTTATGCACAATGGCCTGGGCCTGGATCGACACAGACAGCAGTGGTGGCATGCGGTGCCGCATGAGGCAACCAGGTTCGCTTCTGTAGCCTAGAACCAGGTATGAATCTGCTGCGACAAGCTTGGGGCTGGCCTGGGACGTCATCGATAGAGGAAATTCAGGCACCACGGGGCGGGGCCGGGGCACTTGACTTGCGTTTCGAATGGAGAAGGAGGAGATAGGAGAAGACTGACAGGCTGCCGTACACCAGTTTTCTGAGCAGTCGGCGCTGGACTGGGAGCCACCCGACGCAAAAAATCACAGACAGTGTTGTCGTGATGCTGGTCCATCAGCAGGTGCAAGGCACTGGTGGCAAGCAAGCCTGGAGTCATCGTGGAAGAGCTGGTCCTCGCTGAGGCGTCTGAGAGATCCTTGTAAGAGCAGAGTCGTAGCAGCTGCTCGGTGCTTGCGCTGGCAATGCGCAGGTCGGCGGGCGGCTGGCGGTGGACGAATTCAAGCCTGGGCCTCGCTCCAGCCCTCGGCAGGCCTCGGCAGCCCTGGGCCCTGGGCTCGCCAGGTTTTACACCGTCTTTGGCAAAGTGGCTTTCGGAGAGGCTGTGTATGGGGGAAGCAGATTCTAAACGGTCCGAGTGGCCCAGCGCCAAACGGACGGGAAGCTTCCTGGCGAGGAGATCTTCTCTTCCGCGGGCACTGTCATGGAGATTGACCGCGATGGGCAGATCTTAACAAACAAGGCTCCCAGTGTCAGCCGAACCGAAGCCTGGTAACCATGTTTTCTGGCGCCAGATGGAGTGCCCACCTTTTTGTGTGCGGCCCTGCTACACGGAAATGGTGGAGATTGCCGAGAAGGCATCTTAAGACTCTTAAGCTTGGCTTCGTGCAGCGAGGGCTGACTACATGCAGGGATTCAGTGCGTTTCACAGTGCTGCCTGCTGGCCAGGTGGCAACCCATGCAAGAGCTGACTTTCTGCGCGTGGATGTGCTAGACTCCGCCCCAGTAGCATCCATATGCAGTATGCACAAAGGGTGATGGAAAGCAATCGCTAATTACGAGGTTCAAGGAAGCTGCAGTGGCCTTTACGTGAGTGAGGCGGGCTGTAGCGGCGAGAGCGAGGGCCATTGCGGTGGTAAGAGGGTTTCTGTGGATGATCGCTGCTTCGGGAATAAATACAAGTAGCTTTTAGTTGAGATTTCTGTTGAAATGTTCCCTCTGGGGGCTGCTCCGCCCAGTGTTTCACTCTTGGACTCACTTGCGTGCGACGGTATTGGTGCGTCAGCTCTTTAATAGAATGAAGATAGAAGAGAGACGCAGTGATTGGAAACTGCAGATTCTCTGCGCAGGTTTCTGAGTGCGCGCGCAAGAGTGGGTGATGGGCGGGGGGGTTCGCTGTGCAGTCCCGTCCTTAGTGGCAAGGTCTTCGGTGGTCTCCAAACCCGAACTGGTCGTACCGACGCCCCGGTAGGTGCAGCAACGCTCGGGAGATGTATAGAGTATAGACGGCCATCCGTGCTTCTGTGCCTTTGAGAGCCTTTTTGAAGAAGAGGGGCAGAGGGAGGGAGGGAGAGGAGGGAGACATAGAGTGAGTGAGGGAGGGATGGACCACTCCTACTGGTTTGCGTGTCATACCCTTCGTCCTGAGTGGGTGGCAGGTGGAGCTTTTTCCTGCAAGTGATTTCAGTCCCTTCCTGAAGGCCTCGCTGGCACAAGTGACGATCCTTGCTGGTGCTGGATGTGTGTTGCGCCGCACCTATCAGGAAGCTGTTGCGGCGCGATGGCGCGAGGGCTATGCTGCCAGAGCCCAAGGTTGTCTGAGTCACACGGTGCGATGTGCAAGACACAGCAAGGTCTAAGTGGGCTGGCGGGGAACATCCGAGAAGAGGTTTCACTGTCTGCGGCCATGTAGTCGTTTTCTCGAAATGCCGCAAGCGTGCCGTTAGTTACTTTCCAGGTCTAGCCTCTGTGCTTTATGATTGGTCAACCGTGGCACGCAGCACAATATTCGGTGCATCCTACACTGCAACATCATACTGTATACGGCAGATAGAAAAGAGCTGGGCCGTGCTTTGTCGGAGAACAACTCCCCCCGACTCGGCATGACTGCGTGACTCCGTCATGCAGCCGTTGCTCGCTGCGTGGGGGGGTGCCTTCGCAGCGCGATCGCGATGGCAGAGCCTGTCACGCTTCAGGCGAGTGCGCATGAAGTGTGCGCTGAAGAAAGAAGTCGCAGCCAACACTTCCGCAGGTGGAGGTCCCGGAAGGAATAGGACCAGGCCTGCGTCCACTTTGGAGGGCTGCTCCTTTTGTCAACCCCCTGATGCCTTTTTCCAGACCGCACGCTTGGTCTGTGTTGTTTTCGACCCCGACATGTCTTTTTTTCGACCTCCAGTTTTTTTCAACCCCGCTACGGGGTCCAAGAAAACACCACAGTCTTTTTCGACCTCCATGCTCTGATTTAAGCAATCTTTTCTCGGCCCCGAAATCTCTCATAGCTGGCCGGGTCTTATCCGAACCCCAGGGCATCTTTTTGATTTTCCCTCCAGGGTCTGTTTACCCAGAGCCGCACACACATGACATGATAACAATACAAGAGAGGGCACCGAAAGCGTTACATGATCAAGCCTTGGACTGTTGGCTCGGGCTTAGGGGGATGGAGCTGATGGTCAGGTGCTTGTTTTGTGGTGGCAGTGGTTGTTTTGGCTATTAAACTTGCTGTGTCTGAAAAACAACCACCGAGGTGAATCGTGTGGCTTCTCCTTGTTGTTTGTTGGAGAAGACGTTCCTTCGCTTTTGACTCCCTTAAAGCGAATTCGTGTGGCTTCTCCTTCTTGTGTGTTGGAGAAGGCGTCTGAATTCAATTCTTCGCTGTAGAAACGCCATGAGCGGCAAGTTTGCGGACCTCTTTCATTGTAATCGTGATAGGCCAAGGTTCACGATTTCGAGAAACTGCCATGGACGAGCCAGCGCTTGTCGTTTTGCATTGCAGTCTTTTTCGGTATGTCTCCTCCTTGATGTCACTTCCACAAGGTCAGATGCCTGCATGCACACCAGAAAACCGTCTCAGCAGCCCATGACGACTGTCGTTTTCCAGGCCACAGCTTGTGGTTTGCAAAAAAGACAAATCATTTTTCCGGACCACCGAATTCTTTTTGAAGGAAAAACATACGATGTGGTCTGGAAAAAGGTTAGGGGCGGACTGGAAAAAGACCAGCGGCACTGTGGGAACAGGCTTTATGCAGCATTTCCAGGTGCGAACTTCAACGTCAGCACCCCGGATGGTCAGGTGCCGGCGCCCGGTGAGAAAGATGTGATACGATGTGTTGTGGACAAAGGCCAATCGGCAGGTCATTTGGCTCTTATCGGCAGCCAGGTCTGCTCATGAGGGAGAGCCATGTGCAAAGGGGCTGCTGGTGGCGGCCGTGGCAGACGGAGTCCTGAAGGCGAACTTACTGCTGCCATTCAGAGCGCCGGCAGAGGCAGCCACTGGCAGCGTGTCTTGAAGCTGCTCGCTGAAAGCACATCGCCCCCGGAAACAGCTCCAGTCCCGGCTCCTTAGCAAGACTTGGGGTTCTGACGAGAACGGGTACCATGCAAAGTCTCAATCTTCTGAACCCTGCAGCGGTGCGCTCGCGATCTATGGCCGGAAGGTTGGGCAGATGTTCTGTGAGTAAGTGCTCACTGCATCGTCTTCGAAGTAGTCTGGGAAGATAGCGGCAGAATTAAAGGGCTCACAACTCATTGTGAACCTCTCGCTTAGGATTTGATCTGCTTCGGTGCAGCACTTTCGACTGTCGGCAAGGCGGGGCGGTAGTCACACACCTGGGCTGGCGACGCTGAGCTTCCATAGTTGTTTTGGAGAGGCAAAAGCATGGGAGGCGACCGTGCTCATATTGAGAATCATGAAGGATGCGGGCGTGGAGTGCGACACGCAGGGTGCTTTCGACTGTGGTTGGTTTTAGAACTTAAAACCCGCTGCACCCAACCTCTGACGCACAGGTTTGAATGCGGTACTGAACGCCTGCAGCAAGAGCACTGCATGGGAGGCAGCACTCGGCGTGAGGCCGCCGGGCCGCTGTACTGGGGTGAGGGGGGAGGGGAGATGAGGCGAGTGCTCCTCGCGACGACGTCGCAACGCGTTTTGAAGCTCTGTGAGAGCTTTTGTGCCAGTCTGTGCCTGGTGAAGGTGGCGTTTTGGAAGTTTGGCCAACACGATGAGCGACGGAATGGTCATGAACGCGCTCGCCAAGGCAGAGACCTAAGAGACCTCCGCGTAAAGCATGTGAAGTTGTTTTGAGCTTTAGCTGGAAATTTCATCAATCAGGTCTGAAACATGCTGTGTCAATCACACATAAGTCACATAAGTGGACTGCTTCATGCTTGTTACTGTTGTTCACGTCAGTTCAAGCAGAAAGTCCACGCAGTGTCTTCTGTACCAGTAGTTGTCATTCGCAACGCTGTGGATCTCAGGCCGCTCAATGGACTATGGCACTGGCCTTGCTATGGGAGCCAGGGTTACAGGCAGGTACAGCTTGGCAACAATCCTGAGTCCGTTTCGCAGCTCTTACAAGCCTGTACATGATGATGCAGGCAAATACCATAATTTTCAGCTCTGCTATCAGCACCATGGTTGCACAGCTTTGAAGAGTGTGCATGGAAGAAGGTGCAAGCACCTCATGTTTGCGAAGATCCAGGTGCGTTCGCGGCTGATGGCAGGTGGAGACTGGCCCTGGCCACACTCGACACCATGAGGGAGCAGTTTGTAGAGACAAACGACATCACAATGAATGCCGTGCCGAGCTTTGCAGCAAGTCTGTTGCAGTGTTGGAGCGACCGAACCACTGCGAAATGCGCGGCAAAGGCGATCTTTGCTTGTGTCAATGCTCGCCGTTGGGAGGAAGCACTGCGCCTTCTTGCAGACACGTCTAGACTCAGGACAAGGGAGCGGCATGAGCTTTGGAACATCTAGATACTCTAGAATCTACATTCCGAAACTGTGGTCCACAACACGACGATTGCAGGTTGGCGACAAGGATTTCCTACAGTTCTGCAATCAGTGCTTGTGAGCATGCAGGGAGGCGGATCTTTCCAGTCGCAGATCATGCAAAGCTGATCTCCTGGACGGTGGTAGCTGGTACCATGGCAGTGTCCGTCACCTGACTCTGGTTTCTCAACCTGCTCATGGTGTGTGTTGAGAACTGTTCATGTTGCCCGTGGCCCGTGCAGATGGGACGTCGCTTTGGCATTGCTGCAACGACTTGGCGACGCACACCTGCAGACCAATGCTATTTGCAACGAGTCTGCAGTACTGTCACAGAGTTTACATGATTCTGGAATCCTGGGCCGAATGTAAATCATATGGAGTTCTGGAGCTCATTTTCTTGAGCAGTGTTGCTTAAGTTAGATATTCCGTCGCAAGTCTGAAGAGCGGAACATGTCTCGTCTGCTCCCTGAACGGGAAGGGTCGTGGGAGAGAAGGCCACTCTAAAGTAGACATACAGCCGACGAAGTAGATTTCAGACGATGATGCACATGGACTCGTGGCCTTTGCTGATTTTGAGCCGTGAGTTCTGTGCTTGACTAACCCTCAGCAGGAACCGGGAGCGTCGCCGGCTCGAGAGTTGGTCTGTAGTTCTGTACTTCGTTTCTGCAAAGTTGTCAAAAGGCCATCTTATCGTCCAATGATTTTCGTGCTCATCTGGCCCAACGTCCGAAGAACAGGCCATGTTCGTGCCTAATCAGCACAAGGCTCCTCCCCTTCATTCTCTCATTTCTCTCATAAATGCAAGAGCGCTGTAACAGCGACGAAAGAGGGCGGGCCTGTGTCACGCTTCGCCTAGGCTTTGGAGCTGCACTCAGCTCCTGCGTTCGGCGTGGCAGCTGGCACGCCGGACTGGCCCTGCTTGACTCAATGTCATCTGACAATGCCATCGCTGACACCACCAGCTTCTTGGCTCCTTACACCTATTT
Source organism: Symbiodinium necroappetens (assembly GCA_905231915.1). NCBI lineage: Eukaryota > Dinophyceae > Suessiales > Symbiodiniaceae > Symbiodinium > Symbiodinium necroappetens. Next base: position 7,731 of record CAJNJA010023919.1, on the reverse strand, counting down.
TTGCAACAGGGTGTCGGCGGATTCGAAGCTTTGGTTGCCGACAGCCCGGCTCAGTGACTTGTAATTATGCACAAATAAAAGAAGCGTTCAGAAAACCGGGTGCTTGGGGACGCACGCAGAGTTAACCTGTTTGGCCAAGTGCATACCTTGACAAGAGACCGTGACGGTAGCACAAGGCGCATTGCATGCATTGCAAGGATCGGTGCAATATTGGCACGTGTTTTCTTTTGTGCTCCTGGTTACAGTTACGACAGTTACGTATGAGATGAAATGGCGGTGTATGTGCTGAAAGAACAGTCGCGGCAGTAGCTTCGCTCCTCGTCTTCGGAGATTTCGTTGTTTGGCTGACCTCATCTTTCCTTCTTGCTAGGCTCAATGCAATCCTGCAGCAGGTATCAGCTCCGCCATCAGCGCATGCGAAAATGCCGGCAAGTGGGGTGCAGCATGGCGCTTGTTGGCACAGATGACAGCAAATGGGTCCAGGAGGCTGTCGTCTTGACAGTCCAGATTTTTTTCCTTCGACAAGCAGAAAACAGCGATGCATGTGCGCAGGGACACGATTGCCTACAATGCAGCCGTCAACTCTTGTGAAGCGAGCCCCTCCCTCGGTGATTCTTGTGTCAAAAAAGAGGCAGCGCAGCGCCTGTCCGCACCAGGCTTACAATGGACCAGATCCGTTGAACTCTATGCCAGCATGGGCAGCGACGCCGTTGCCCGGTCTCGGACAGAAGAACGGCCGGTGTACTCATAAATTGAGAAAGATCAGGTTCAACCTTCGTCTTCAACATTCAACGCATTGCTCAACGGATTTCATGCGTCCTGGGTCGCGGCCGCGCCCTTGCAGCACAGTTTGAGTTCGTGGTGTACTGAGCGATGCATTTTGTAGCGTTGTGTGAGGCATCGCAGCTGGGCAGGAGCTCAGGCGGTCTGGGAAACCCAAGCTGGGCACAGGCACTGACAGGCACTGTACTTCTCCACCGACCTTGCCTGGGGTACTCGTATCCCAAGCGCAGGCAGTGGCGGTTCTCCACAACATGTTTGGGAAAAGGTTGTGGCTGAACGGTGTCCATGCTGCTTAGCTGACATTCGAGCAGCATTGCAGTCGAATTCCAACTGTGTTGAGGGGAGATTGGAGAGTGATGGATACTGCGACTCTCGATTAGGCTGGCCTTTGCATCGACATTGCGATGAAGGCCGATCATCTTGGACGTTCCACTGTGGCATGCTGTGGCCATGGCACGAGCCTTCATGATGCAGACATGATGGTTTGTGCTTTCGTCCCTACTAACACTGTGGCGCATGTGTTCTTGTTTTTTGTTGTGTCTGTCTGTCTGTCTGCCTGTATGTCTGTGTGTCTCTGTCTGTGTCTCTGTGTGTGTGTGTGTCCGTGTCTGTCTGTCTCTGTGTGTGTCTGAATTTTTCATTACGACGACCTGCGATTCATCCTGGAGAATCTGGTTTCCTGAGCGTCAACCTGTCCGGCGTGTGGTCGCCTGCTGCCATCTGCTGCATGTTTCCCATGCCAAAGCTTCAATGATCCGTGCGTCCCAAGAGCAGGAAGTCGACGTGTCAACTGCGCACGGGCTTGGCCAGCAGTTCGCGCAACAGTGGGTCCAACAGGCGGAGCTTCCTGCTGCAGTCTCAGATTGGAGCTTGATGGGTGCGAATATATATAGTGTAAGCCTAAGCATTATCCTCCGACGCGGTAGATTACAATACTGAGTATTCCCGGAGTAAGAGCTTGTCGAATTTATTGTTCATCCAGAATCTGTTCAGGCTTCCATGTTAAATCTTTGCATGCTGTCAGAAATTCCTGAATAACCTGTGTCGGGTGCTTTTGTTTGTTGATTTTGCAGTGCTGCCGTGATTCATGCTGTGCTTGCACACACATGCAAACGCTGTTTGAAAGACAGCCATACTTGAGGCCAGAATCGCTAACGTTGCCTGCAGGTGCAAGAAGCGCATACTCTGTTGATATGCCGGTGTAGCCTTGTACGACTTTCCAGAAGGGCATGGCCCGAGCAGGCGAAACGATCATGGAAGCGCTGCACGTATCCCGTAGGACGCAAGACGATCAACATGCTGACAACATTTGCCGCCAACGTAAACTAGATGCTTAGAGTGTAGATTTGCGAGTGATTGCTCGTTTGGAATTTCAAGCATTAGGCTGCCTCGGTATCACTTCCGCATCGTGACGATGTTCTCCTCTCAGCTCCAGGCAAGTACATGCTGTTGGAGGCCCATGGCAGAGAGACACAAGAGAGTGCCAAAGCTAACGCCAGGAATCGTGGCTGTTGCCAAGCCACCCGGCATCGCGAGCCAAGATATGTCTGGGCCCGAGCATTTCGTGGGTCATCTTGAAGTAGCTACTTTCGCAAGTCAGGCTGGCCGACTTGCAGAAAGCCAGCAAGCAGAAGTTGACTACTGTGCCAGTCTCCCAGAGCATGCTACTATCTCGTAGCATCTCTCCTCTCTCTTCTCTTCTGCCTGTGTTTTGGCCAGAAGCTTCGCGGTCTCAGAGTAAGGTCTCGGTTGGACCTTCCAACATCGGGTGTGCTGGTCGCTGCAGTCGGGGACGAAGACTCCGCTGCCGCTAAATGGCTGCAGGCGGCCCGCCCCGCATTCTCAGACGGGACAGTTCGAAATTGAGAGCGCCGCAGGCCCAATTTTCTGGTCGGCCGCTTCGCATGCAAAATTCAGCAGATGTCCCGGAGCTTTTCTGGAAGCGGGAGGAGCTGAGGTTGGTCTCAAAGGAGTATCTATGTTTGTGCCATTCGGAGCCCCCAGCGCCGGAGTTCGAAGTGTCCACTCCACTCCGAGTGGTGACAGTGCCTTTGATCTGATAATGTCTTGCAGCTCGGTTTGTTTTCGATAGGATGTGCTCAAATCTGACCCAAATCTGGCCGATGCTGAGATGGGACCGATGGACGACGAGAAGACGCGAGTTTTTGTGGACCATAAGGGGCGAGAAGCATACACGCGCTGCAAAGCCTTAGCGGTACAGGAAGTATGTTCGCCAGCTGGCAGACTGCGCTTGAGTTTGCTTCGGGTCTTCCCGCGCACAGGCGCTGTGTGTGGATTAACTGAAGATACTGAAGTAATCAAACTGGTCCAAATTGGCAGAAGGAGTGGCAACCCATGCATCGCCTGTTGAATCTGTCAGGCAGAACGCACCAAATACGAGCCCACTTAGCGAGCATTGGCCTTCCGCTTTTCGGGGACACCATCTATGGCAAGTTCGTCACGCAGGTCTCTGTGACTTCGAATTCAGTCAACCCACTGCCCCAGTCCAATTTCCACGATCCTTCCAAGAAGCCTGAGCTGTTACAGGACATGGCTAATTCGGTGCCTGGCCTGCGAGACTACGCTGACAGACTGTTCCTGCATTGCCGGCGGCAATCTCTTCTGAGTTTGGATGGAAAGCAGCTGGAATTAGAGGCGGGGCTCGGGTGAGTGTCCTGGACCTGCGTATTCTTGCGTAAAGGAGCTTGGTCCATGAGGATGCGATATCGTGTGCATCTGGTGAACCCACTCAATGGAGGGTCACCACTTCTGGCCTCGTCGCACCTCCACCACAGGGCTGTGGGAAGCCTGCTCCCGAAACGGTACCCCTTTTTCGTTGCCGCTTCTGCAAAGTGAAGGGAAGCAGTTTCTGCATTCACTCAGCGATGAAGCAATCACAGAAAATTTGCCAATGGCCCCGAACATCTTATCAGAGCCGGTTGCTCTTTTCTTGCTGCAAGTGGGCCTGAAGAGCCTTGATCATGTTGCAGAACAGAGCTCGGTAAAGAGACCGGCAGATGATTATCGCAGAACAGCTTCGGCACTGCTTTTCTGTTGTCAGGCGCCCTTGCCTGATGACTTGATGACGATCCTTGCGATCCTGGGCCCTGAAGTTGATTGGATGGCGCTGATGGAGAGAGCCAAAAGCAGCGTCTGCTCTGCTTTGTGCTTCGTTCTTCTTCTCGTGCATTAGGACCGGGAGCTCGCTGCAGGTGCTACAACTCACCTGTCCAGATGAAGTCGGCCCTGGGATGCTAGTCTCCTTCTCGTGAGCCATGCATGCCACGCCCACTCTGTGCATGGACTCAGCTTGCATTCGACCATGCAAGGTACTATCCCATCGAGGAGAGGCCAGAGGAATGTGCCACGGGCAACTTGGCCGCAGCCTGGAGTCCCGTTGTACTGCTCAAATCACCCTCATCTGCCAGGAGTTGATATCCACGATGATGATAGGGCCCGGCTTGAGGAGGGAGCAGCTATTGCTGCAGAAGCGGGCTTAGCGGTCGTGAGGCTTCCCGCTGTCTCTGAAGCACAAAGTTCGGTCAAGATCGCCCAAGGCCAGGCAAGAAGAGCTGAGCGCTCAAGGGGCCCTTGCCTGAGCACACGTTGACTTGCACGGCTTCGTGGTCACCGTCGCTGTAAGGTCGTCATGGCAGTACCCCCTCCTCCTATCGGAGAGTTCACGGGTTTTTCCTATCCTGCGGCCTCTTTTGCTTCAGGCGGTCGGGCATGGTCGGGCTTCCAGATTCCAAGCTGTGAGCCTGCGCAGGTCAAAATGCCATAGTCACCCGATCCAGCGGAGAGGCCCGGAGAAAAGGCGCTGGGCCCTGCCTTTGTCGCCTCCATGACACGACTGGCGAAGGAGTCCGGTTGCTACATCTTGGAGGCACTTGTAGCTGATGAGGGCAGAGGCATGGTGGAGCGATCATGGCATGCGGCAGGTTTTCCTCACCGCCCTCGGGCCTTTGTACACCGTGTATTTAGGCGATGTTCTAAGCTCTTGAGAGAGAGAGAGAGAGAGAGAGAGAGAGAGAGACCAGATATGCAGTTCCAACGCCGAGGCCAAGCGGAAGACGGAAGTTATATCACAAAGAATTGTGAAGAGGCAGATCTGCGGCCGTGTCTCGACCACACTCCGAGAGCCGAGACATTGCTAATTCTCGTGCCCGCTTTTATAAGGTACCCGGTCACCTGATGCCCATGATGCCCCAGACAGATCATCTTTGGCGATGGGACCGGGCTTGGCCGGGCCAAGATGCCAAAACATACTGCCACAGGCACAGTTACTCAGTTTGCGTATCACCTGATCATGAACCGGGGAGGCTAAAGAGCGCCCACCACAAAGCACGGAAAAGGGGCAGAGGGTCTGCTGGTTATTGTTGTTCTGTCTTTCAGGCTTCCGGTTTATCATGTTGCGGAGAAGTGGCCGACCGCGTTGCAACAGCCACAAGCCCTTTCAATTGTGTATAGAGGACCTGGATGTGGGCGCAACGCTTTGTAAACCTGGTACTTGCCCGCGGTTATTCAAATTACGCGTCCGGCTTCAGATTCAGGGCGGATGCGATCTAGGACTTCGTTGTGAGCGGCTCAGCAGTGTATGATCTGGACTTTCGGAGTTGAGGGATCAGAAACGGATGTGGCTGGGCTCTTCGAGCAAGAGCACATCGCTGTTTCATCGGATGCAGTCTTCGTGTAATTATGGTAGGTGCATCCACGCGGCCACGACCGCAGGAGCAGTTCTGTCCAAAGACCCTGGCAGGGACGCCAGTCGCACTGCACGGCATTGCTTTCGCAGCCTTGCTCCAAACAGAGTTCATGTCAAGCTTCATGATAATCTGCTTTGTCACTGCTTGTTCCTGATCATGAAGCGCAGATTGACATTGATCTTGAAGTAGAATGACTTCTAGAGCGATTGTGCTTCGAGAAAGAATGAACGAGAGCAAGCAAGCGCAAAACCCTTTCCGCTTCGCACTCGGGGTTGGGGAAGGGCTACGGTGGTTGTCGTTGGGTGTCAGAGAGGACTCTGCGGCCATGGCGGCCATGGCGCTGCTCCGAAGACCAATTCCTGTGGCACGGGGCACGCTGGGGACGCGTTTGGCATCCACAGCTACAAGGGTTGGTGTCGTGGGCTGTGGGCAGACCTGGGCTCAGCTCTTAGGAGTTCAGGAATTTCGCAATCCTCAACATCCGTAAGCACAAGCCCTCCTTCCTGTTACTTGTACCTGAGTTTGAGCGAACCACTTGATCTGTAAATTAGGAACGTTGGAACCGGAGGTCCACGACACCCAATGCAGTTGCACAAGCATGCATGTTCGGTGCCAGAAAACTTAAACTCATATACCTGAGTTACCTGAGATCAACTGAGCTCTTCATAGACGGACCTCGAGACTCGTGAAGAGGCCCAGTTCGGGAGTGTGTGCCCAGCCTCTGCCAAGGATGGGCACCGGAATCGCGATAGTTGCCGTAGCTCGGTTAAACGCTTGGACTTAGACGGTTTGCGGGTCACGTCACATTTGCCGCACCCAGGCGGCGCACGCAGGAGCGGAGGTTGTTGGCATGGACGCCTTTCCCGCCAGTCTCGAGCGCAGCAAAGCCTTCGTACATGACTGGGCGGAGAAGGAGGCTGGAAGCCAATAGCATAGCCGACGACGCGCATCATCAGATTGCAGGTCAAAAAAGGACGAATGTCAGATTCCGAGGCCGTTTCAGAAGCAGTGGCTCTCGGCTTTACTGTTGTCTTGGAGGCAGAGAGCTTCCACAAGCGCTTCAGCTTCGTCGACCTTGCGGATGCCTCGAAGATGTCAGAGGCGGTCCCCAGGATGGACTTCCTTATCGAGGCCCGGAGGTCGTTGAGCCGTGCTGTGGCTTCCCTCTGTATTATTATCCTTGGAAAGAAGCGGCATAGGGCTTCGAGCGCTTGAGGCCGTCAGCGAAGACTTCGAGACCAAGCAGTCTTGCTTCAGCGTTTTGCAGGTGCTTTGGCTGTCGAGAGACGAAGCTTGCTGTTTTGAGACTGGCGAGGCAGCTGGGCTTCAGGAGCGAAGCGTGCTGGCAAGCAACACATCCTCCATTTCAATCACCAAGCTCGCGGCAAAGGTTACCAGGCCCATGTGCAACTGAAACTGATGTTATGCTCAGCCACATCGTTTGCGGCACAGGCCTGAGAGGGTCATCGGTTGCTTGGCTGGACAGGAGTTGCAGAGCTTGTGCGAAGTCCTTCCAGGAGTGCTAGCTGCCTCGCTGAGGAATGCATTTCATGCCCGGGGCCGACAGTCGTGTTTCAGCCTTTGTTCTGATGGCTGAGCTGCAAGTCTAAGGAACCCCGTCCCGGTGATGCCCTTGGTCGAGGTGATTCGAGGCTTAAGGACAGACGATGAAACGCTGGACACCACGCTGCAGCTCTGCCGAGCAATGAAGAAGGCACCATGAGCTGCATGCAGTTCCTAGTTGGTTCTTTGCCCAGTGCTCTTAGGAGCACTCGACAAGCGCAGATCGGCCAGGACGGCAAACCATTTCCGGAGCATTCTCAAGCTGAAGTAGGGAGGGTGTTCGCAAAGGCAGAAAACAGTGGTTGCATGCGCAGGTTTCATAGCCAACCGCATTCTGATGCCGTACATCAACGAGGCAGGCACCGTCTCATAGCAGCGAAAGCACTTGCCGTCTGGCTTCCAAATTGCACAGAGGCGGTCTTTGCTCTGCAAGAAAGCATTGGAACTGCCGAGGTGAGATTCGATTTAGGTGATCCCAGAAGTGCTTTGGAACTGGGAGGGCATATTTTTTCGGTCCTTTTTTTTTTGGCCCTCACGTCCTGTTATTTACACACGATGCCGGCTGAATGTGTCGCCCGGCTGTGGTGCCGCGTCCCATTTTCCGCACAATGGTGGTGGTGGTGGTGGTGGTGGCGCTGGTGCTGGTGCTGGTGCTGGTGCTGGTGCTGGTGCTGGTGCT